>PVIU01020648.1:0-33502 GCA_004026605.1 Ondatra zibethicus
GAGTCCTGGAGAGATCTGACCCAGGCAGGCCCTTGCACATGGCAGGCAAGTGTTTTACACCTGAGCTTCCCAGCTAACTAAATTCTTTATACTGTTCATCTTACTTTTAAGATGTGAGAAGGAAGCATGGAACAGATATCTCAGGAATTCTGGGATTAGTCACACGCTATCCTACACTTAATCTGAAAGTATCATGTAACCATGTTTCGTTAACTTTGGAATCTGTTTATTTATTTATTTTTTCTTTTTTTGAGATGAGCTCTCTGTAGGACAGTTTGTCCACAAACTTACTTTGTAGTCAAGGCTGGCCTTGAACTCCTGAATCTGCTCTCCAAATGCTGTAATTACAAGCGTGCATTGCCACTTCCTGTTTTAACTTTTTTGTTGTTGTTTTTATTAAATTTAATTTGTTTTTCCCATCAGGTGCTTTTTTCCATAAAATTATAGCACCAGTTTCCTCTTTGTTCAGTTTCATTTTGCCTGTCTCCCCAAACTCTTAGCTGTGCTCTCAGTCTTCCTTGGCACTTTTTTCTGTGGTTACCTGCTTGTTTCTCCTGTGCACGGTTAAGTCCTACTGGAAAATAAAGGTCCTCTTTAGGGGGCTTTGACAAGGTCCAGTGGATAAGAGTACTTGCTATGCCAAAAGAGGACCTTCAGTTAGGATCCCCAGCACTCAGCAGAACGTGACTTCACTTGCCCTGTCACCTCAATGTGGGGTGGTTGAAGTACAGAAATAGATAAATCCTGGGAGCTCGCTAGCCAGCCAGCCCAGTCAAGCTTCAGGCTTAGTGAGAGATACTGTCTCAAAAAACAAACGGGAAAGCAAGAGGACAGTGAGGTCCTCCTCTGGCTTTGCATACAGATTCGTGCACGAATGCACACATGTGGTTAGGGACCAGTCCTAGTAATCAAAGTTGCCATAGCATTCGCCGCCATTTTCTTCAAGCTTGATCGACAGTAAATTGTGTAGCCTGGTGCACATGCATCGTGTGTATAAACTGAAGCAAGTGAGACAAAACAAGTGCTGCCCTTTGATATTGTGATGCACTCTGATGTTTTATTTCAGTTTTGAAAAAGGCAGCTCACCTTCTAAATAGAGTTCATCACTGCCTTGCATCATTGAGTCAGAACTCGACAGTTGGAAGACATTCCTGTAGGTTTTGAACCTTTAACTGTTCCTGATCAGCCTTTATAAAATAGCAACATACTCTAATGTGTCTCCATGGGCACTTGTTTTCTAACCACTTTAGTGTTTTGTTTGTTTTTTCTCTTCCTCACCACCTGACAAATGTTGGCTCATGTTGGTCCTCTGCACCGGACCATAAATTTGAGATCTTTGTTCTGTTACACCCTAGCACCTGGAGGAGAATTTACCAGGTGAAGAAGGTGAAGCAGAGAGCGCCTAAGTTTTTTGCTCAGGTTGCAATTATGGCTCTTGAGTGTAGGACTTGCAATTTGAATTTATTCAGTCTTACATCGAGCCAACATGTATGTTAGGATGAAGTACTTACTAAAATAGTACGAGAGCAATAATACCAGATCATAGCTTCAGAGTGATTGTTTATCAACTACCCTGCCTCACTAGCTGAGGGCATAATTATTAGCTATTCAGAAATTATTTTGGAATCCCTACTGTGTGCCAAATAGTGCTGTAGGAATTGGATACACGTGGCTGAAAGAGAAACACTTAGATTTCACTTTTTTCTCTCTCCCTCCCCATTTTTTTTTTTGAAGCAGGGTTTCTTTGTGTAGCCTTAGGCTGTCCTGGAACCAGCTCTGTAGAGCAGGTTGGCCTGCCTCTGCCTCCCAGATGCTGGGAATAGAGGCGCCGGCCACCACCGCCTGGGGAGATCTCACTCTTTGTTCTGTTCCTTATTGTTTGTTTTTCCTGGGACTCAACTCTGTGGAGGAGCCACTACTTAGCACATGAAAGGCTCTAGGTTCTATCTCCAGCACTGCAAAACAATAGCAAAAAACAAACTCCTTTACTGAAAAGTCTACAGATTATGCAAACAAAAGAAAAGTATTAAAGAACACCTATTTAAATTCAAACTAAATTATTTTCCTTGGGTTGAAGAGTTGACTCAGTGGTTAAGGGCTAGGACTGCTCTTCCAAGAGGATCCAGGTTTGATTCCCAGCATCAACATAGTGTGTGGCTCACAGCTGTAACTCCAACTCCAGAGAATCTGGCCTCCAAAGGCACCAGACATGTTTGTGCTGCATATACATATACATGTAGGCCAAACACCTAAACACATAAAAATGTTTTAACTTTAAAAAGCATTTATTAAAAAACAGTTTTCAAACTGGGAGGCAGAGGCAGGCAGATCTCTGTGAGTTCCAAGCCAGCCTGGCCCTCATATTGAATTCCAGGATGCCGGAACTGCATAGTGAGACCCTGTCTTGAAACAAACAAAAAGAACTCCCCCCAAATCAGTTTTTATGCAACTCTTTAGCAGCAAATAAAAAAAAAATACTAATATACCAAGTGCTGCTGTCTTCTTGTTCTCAGATGAAGATTATTTTTTTAATTCATTCATTCAGGATTTCTTTTTTTTTTTTTTTGGCAGTACTAGGGATTGAACTCTTGGTCTCACACATGCTAGGCAGGCACTCTACCAATGAACTACATTTATAGCCTTGCTTGATAATTATTTTATCCTTCATATATTGTCCTATTTTAAAATTTCCTCCAGTGGACCCACCAGGCTTTTGTAAGCAGAAAAAAATGCCATGTCCTTTGGAAAAACTATAGAAGGGAATGGCAGAGGAGCAATACAGATGAGAAGAGTTATCTTTGTGTGGCAGAATTGCAAATAATTATCTTAAATACTGTTTAAGGTAATTATGCAGGAGAGTTGAAGGAAAATGATTACGATTGAAAATGCACTGCTTGTTTGAACTTTACACTCTTGCATTCACTGGTAGGATATTAGTTACAGTAATTGTCTTTATGCATACATGCATTAATAGTTAACTTTTGTGGGCCTTCCCTCTGGCTTCTAAAAGGCCAGCTTATCCTTTTGTGCTGGCTGTTAGTGGTGAGCAACACAGAGCTTCACATTGGTTCATTGGTGACAGCAAATAAAGGAAATGACCTAGACTAGAATTACTGGGGCTTAGACATAGAATCATTGGGGCGTAGTGAATAAATATTTGCCAAACGAAAAATAATGAATATGAAACTCCTCCTGGATTTGTTCCATCCAGTAAGCAGTGATAAGAGGGTATCACATGAGAGAGGGTTTGGGGTTTTTGTTTTTATTTTATTTTTGAGGTAGGTCTTTCTATGTAGCCCTGGCTAGCCTGAAACTCATTTAGACCAGGCTAGCCTCAAACTTTTGTCACTCTTCCAGTCTCACCTCCCTTTGTGGGATTATAGTCATTTGCCACCATGCCCAACCACAACACTATCTATCTGTCTATCTATCTGTCTGTCTGTCTGTCTGTCTGTCTGTCTGTCTGTCTGTCTGTCTGTCTGTCTATCTATCTATCTATCTATCTATCTATCTATCTATTCAGGCAAGGCCTCACTATAGCTCAAGCTGGCCTTTGAGCTGTGATTCTCCTGTCTCAACCTCCTGTCTCAATCTCCTGGGATTACAAGCCTGCTTTACCACTCCCAGATTTTTAATTGACAAATGATAATTGCATATATTGTTGGGCTTAATATGATGTTTTGAAATATTCATATTGTGGAATAATTAAGTCAAACCAATTAATGAATCTGTTGCATCAGATACCTTTTTGTGATTAAAACATTAAAAATCTATTCTTTTTAGCAATTTTGAAATATACAATGAATCGCTGTAGTTTCGTCAACTTTCTGTACCATAGATTACTGCAGTTTATCCCTCCTGTTTAACTGTAGAATATTTTAAAATAGCTCTGAACTTTCTAACGTTAGCAGGTTGTATACAACACATTATTTTTCCCAGTGCTGTACCTTGAACCCGAAGCCTGGCACATGGCAGGCAAGTGCTCTAGTACTGAGCTGCATCTTCAACAAAAAGACATTCTTATTTACAGCTGAAGACCTCTTCCAAAATTCACTGAAGTGAAAGTTTCTTTTCTTTGCCAGCCACCATCCAGCTCTCCTACATGATCTATTTCCCTTAGGTGAACCAGTCTCAGTGCTGGAGGATTGTCTATCAGGATGTCCAGCTGTCCACCCACCAAGGAAAGACACCTGACCCCAGCAGGCCGCACCCTTCCTGGAATGTGTACTCTGTAAATGTGAGCAGAAGGAAGGCCCTCCAGGAAGTGGGCCCCTCTTTCTAGCTCTCTGGTATGGCTCTGTGTCCCACCCTTTCCAGAGAAATCCTTTCAATTCTGTGAGCTGCTCAGCTCCTTCCAGAGATTCCTTTTCCTGAACTTAGCCCGAGTCTCTGTTTGTTGCTTATTGACAGAGAGCTCCAGTATTTGCCTAGACTTGTTTCTTTTTGAATTCCACCACCACTGACCATACCGCATAAGGCCAGTTAAAGATGAAGATAAGATACGGGGGGGGGGGGGGCGGTAGTTGCAGGTAGGCATGGTGGTTGTGCTGGTTAGTTTTATGTCAGCTTGACAGACGCTAGAGCATTGGGAAAGAGGGAACTTCAGTTGAAAAAGTGCCTCTATAAGATCAGGCTGCAGGCAAGCATATAGAACATGTTTTTAATTAGTGATTGATGGGGGAGGGCCTAGCTCATTGTGGGTGGGACCACCCCTGGGCTGGTGGTCCTGGGTTCTTCAAGAAAGCAGGGTGAGCAAGCCATAGGGTGCAAGCCAGTGAGCAGCACCCCTCCATGGCCTCTACATCAGCTCCAGCCTCCAGGTTCCTGTCCTGTTTGAGTTCCTACCCTGACTTCCTTCAAAGATGGACTAGGATATGAAAATATAAGCTTAATAAACCCTTTCCTCTCTAATTTGCTTTGGATCAAGGTGTTTCACCACAGCAATAGTAACCCTAACTAAGAAAGTGATGCAAACCTGTTATCCCAGAGCTTGGGAGGTGGAGGCAGAAGGATCATGAGTTTAAGGTCATTCTTAGCTACATAATGAGTTTGAAGCCAGCCTGGGCTAAATAAGACACTGTGTCAAAAAATCATTTTAAATTAGAAGTTTGCAAATTTTGTTTGTAATTGTGTAAAAACAGTTAACATTCTGGAAAAACTAAAAATTATGTTGAGTATTTCAAATGGTGCCAATTCCATTTAGACATTTGGGTACATAGCCTTCTAATAAAGGCTCAAAGCAGGAATAGAAAGGTAACCCAGTTATTTGCCAGCACGTCCAATTCCCTAGGACTGATACTGAGTTCAGGAAGCAGCCACCTTGCCTGGCTGGTTGCTGCAAGGCCTCATTGGAGGCCCACTCATAGTCATACCTCAGCTGTCCGCAGTTGAGGCTGGGAGCACAGAAGGCTGGGGGTGCTGCTAGCTCTGGGGAGCCATGGCAGGGAGATGCTTGTCCTATAGGGGGTTGAGAACCTGTCAATCAGAAGTTCTTTTTCCTTCCCTCCAATATCCCAACAAAACCATGCATCTAATGAGAAGACAATCTGCATGGGAGTTTTGAGAAAACAATATGTAGCTCCCACATCTCTGAATAGAATAAAAATGGTTATCTGTGAGTTGACAGGAGGGAGGCAAATAACCACCAAAAAAACTCACCTCATTTTTAGAAGGATCAGTAACAGTTTTTGAAAATAGAATTCCCCACTTAATTGGAAATTTTCAATATACTCCTGGCTGAACGTAAATTAGATTGTTATTGGACTCTGCTGAAAGACCCAAGGGCAAAAATTCGGAACCCATCCGTTCTCTAGCCTTTTGCAATAGCCTGTGGATATATCAGTTGGAGAATTTGTCTCTCTATGCATATGTATGAAGTGCAGGAGGTGCAGCAAGATTGTTCTGTTTATCACAAAGAGGAAACTGGCGTTGATGTAAAGGTATCATAGTCGTCAAAAGGTCTGTGATTGTAAGGTCATTTACAAATTCCTGTTGAAAATTGCTTTTCAAAATATATTAGAAAAGGTCCGGGACTGTAACATAGTGTGAACAAGGTTCCGCATTTGATTCCTAGAGACAAAATGGAGCTGCTGGAAGAAAAACTAGAAAAATTCATTATGATCATTGAAAAAATTATGTTGGAATGTCTTAAGGGAACTTATGCATACTTCAAATGCATAGATCTGTCAAGCTAACAGATTTTATTTGGAAAATCTGCAAAGTTACTGAAAAGCTAAGATTAATCAATAGAAGGTTAATTTTTGTTGTGCTTTTCTTTTTAAATTTACTTTTATATGCATAGATGTTTTGCCCGCATGAGTATCTGTGTAGTATGTGCATGTCTGGTGTCCTTGGAGCCTAGACGAGGGAGTCAGGTCTTTTGGAACCAGAGTTACAGAAGGTGGTAGCTTCCATGTGGGTCTTCTAGAAGAGCAGCCAGTGATATTAACGACTGAGCCATCCCTCCAACCCTGAAATTTTCTTTCTACTTCCTCTCTGTCTCTCCCTCCCCCTTCTCTCTTTCTCCCCCTCTCTCTGTTTCTTTTCTTTTTCTTTCTTTCTTTTTTTTTTTTTGATTCACGGTCTCTCTAACGCTGGTTGTCCTGGAACTCTCTATGTAGAGCAGACTAGGCTGGCCTTAAACTCACAGAGACTCCCCTGCCTCTGCCTTCCAAATGCTGGAATTAAAGGCGTGTACCACTATACCCAGCTGGTTGTTTTTTTTTTTTAACAAGGGAAAATTATTATATTAGCAACAAAACATTTGATGAAAAATATATCTGTAGAGTCTGTGAGACAACTTGTTGCCCAAGCATTGTGACCTGAGTTTGATCCCTGGAACCCATGGTAGAAGCAGAGATCCAACTCTTGAAAGTTGCCCTCTGACTTACACACACACATACCATGGCATGCACATGTTAGCACCCGTGCACAAACACTCAACAATAATAAATAATAAAATTAAAGACAAAAGAAAAAAGAAAGAATAAAGCAGAGCATGTTCTCTAAAATAAAAATTGGTTTAATAAAACGCTGATCAACCAGTAGCCAGGCAGTAAGTATAGACAGTGTGACCAGACTAAGGACGATGGGAAGGAGAAGGGTAGAGTCAGGAGTCTCCAGCCAGTCACAGAGGGAGTAGCAGATGAACGTGCCATGCTGATAAAGGTACCGCCACATGGCAGAGTGTAAATAATGAATATGGGTTAACTTAAAATGTAAGAACTAGCTAGTAATAAGCCTGAGCATTTTTAAATTAGAAAAAAAACAAAAGTGCATCTATGAATATTCATAGCAGTTTTATTTGTAATAGCCCTAAACTGAAATCAGCTCATCCTTCAACTGGTAAATAGATAAATTAACTGTGAGACATGCTCACCATGTATGCTACTCAACAATAAAAAGGAGGAATCTGTGCTAGAGATGTGGCTCAGTTGTTAGAATGCCCGCCTATTGAAATCTGAATCAGATAAGTATGTTTTATAAGTTATCAATAGCCTAGCTATGGCCAAACATCAGTGGCACACACCTTTTATCCCAGGACTGGGAAGACAGAGGGAGGCAGATCTCTCTGAGTTCAAGGCCAGCCCGGTCTACAAAATGAGTTCTAGGACAGCCAGGGCTACACGGAGAAACCCTGTCTCAAAAAACAAAAACAAAAGAAAACAAGACAAAAATAACCTAGCTGTTCAACAGTTTCGTAGGGGTTTTAATTGTTGTTATTTTAGGGTATTACTTACCTTTGTAGAAAACTGGGGGATGCTGTCTCTCCAATAGTTTAGTTTTTTTTTTTTTGAGACAGAGTTTCTCTGTATAACAGAACTCACAGATATCGAACTCACAGAGATCCACCTGCCTCTGCCTCCTGAGTGCTGGGATTAAAGGCGTGCGCCACCATGCTCAACTTTCTCCAATAGTTCTTACAATAACATGTGAAACTACGGTTACCTCAAGCATTGTCATTAGAAAGTAGGAGTAAAACTGGTGTGCAGGACTGGGTGTGGAGACCAGCAGCAGGCCACTTGATTTAAGCTCAGCATGGTGTACAGCATTGGTACTCAGGAGGCTGAATTTCAAGGACTATCTGAGCCTCCAAGAGCCAGGCAAGTCTGAGCAACGTATGAAGATGCCAGCTCTTTTACAAAGAAGGTAAAGATGTGGAACTGGAGAGATGGCTCAGCAATTAAGAGCATCTGCTGTTCCAGAGGACCTAGGTTGGCTTTCCAGCACACATGGCAGCTCACAACAATCTTGTAATCTCCAGTTCTGGATGGCCCCTGGCACTCATGATGCACATACATACATACGTGCAAAATACTTATACACATAAATTAATTTCGAAAAGGTAAATTTGGAATGAGTTGCAACTAACATTTATTGAGGAAATTCTTTGCTCCATGTATTGGTTACTTTGTGAATGTATGTTTGTATGTGTTCTGTGAAAAATTACCTAGCAAAGACAGCTTAAGGAAGGAAGGGTTCTCTTTGGTCCGTAGTTTGAGGGTACAGTCCATCATGGCAGGGAAGGCATGGTGGCAGGATTTTGAACTGGCTGGTCACATTGTATCTGTAGTCAGAAACCAGAGTGGTGAGTGTTGATGCTCCACTCTCTTTCTCCTTTTATTTTTATTTATTAAAAAAAAATTTAAATTATGCCCTGGAGAACTGGCTCAGCAGTTAAGAGCACATGTTGCTCTTGCAGAGGACCTGTGTTGATTTCCTGACCCCCTCTTGGTGCCTCCCAAGCATCTGTAGCTCCAGTTTCAGGGGAGCTGACATGGTCTTCTGACTCCTTCAGGCGCCAGGTACATGGGCAGGCTTAAGGACATGCAGCCAAAACACTGAGACACTCATACACATAAAATAAATGAATATAAAACCATCCTGAGAGCAGTGCATTGTTAAAACACACAGGGCAGTGTGTAGCCCTGGGTACAAAGGAACTATAGAGAGAATGCCTTCTGTGCTTAACTTCAGAGCCTTGTGAACATGTCTTATATTTGCCCAGTAACTGAAATAAAGAGCATTAAAATATACAAAACTTTCATTACATTTTATTTATTTGTGTGCATGCATGCATGTGCTAGCATGCACAGGTCAGCACAAGAGTCAGTTCTCCTTCTGTAATGTGGGTCCTGAGGATTATACGCAGGCGGCCAGGCCTGGCAGTAAGATGCTTTACTCTCTGAGTCTTCTCACTGGCCCTCCAATGACTGTCATTCCTAACTGATTCTATTACCAACAAACCAGTTGTACAGGTGAGGACACCGAAGCTCAGAGAGGTTAAAAAACTCAGCCATGATGTCACAGCTCATCAGTGACCTGCTAAATTCACACTCCTCCAGAGATCCTTTCCTTAAACGCTGAACTATGGGCAGCTTATCAACAGAAAAAACTGACAGGAAAACACCTAGATGTGTTGCCAAGAACTCCCACCTTCTCAGAAACAAGGCAAAGCAAAACCAAACCAAAATGAGTGTGGTGGTACACACCTATACTCGCGGGACCCAGGAAGAAGAGGCAGGAGGATAAAAAAAAAATTCAAGGTCATTCTCAGCTATACAGAAAGTTTGAGGCCAGCCTGGGATTAGTAAAACCAGTCTCAAAACAAAACAAAAGACACTGTTAAGAGAATGAGCAGGCAGGCTATAGACCAGGACAAAACAATTTGCCAAACACCACCGAATAAAGTTAGCTATCCAAAATAGGGATGGAAACAACCCTGAAAACACAACCATTGGAAACAGCAATTTAATAATGGGCCAAGGGTCTAAACAAAGATATCTCAGTGGCAAGCAATTTTACGGAACGCTACCCCACATCATGCGCAATTACAGGATTCCAAATTTTGTGTATCTACAGTGTGTGTATGTATGTGCACATTCTTGTGCACACATGTGGGAATTGCTCATACTGTAGCACCTGAATGTGGAAGTCAGAGGCCAACCTTGGGTGTCAGTCCTCACCTTCCACCTTGTGTGACACTGGGTCTCTTGTTTTGTCTGTTTAGTTTTGCACTGTATGTGCCGGGCTAGCTGACTCCCCAGCTTCAGGGATTATCCTGTTTCCCACTCCCCTCTCCCAGGAGTGCTGGAATTTATCTGCAAACTAATGGTGTTACCTGAGTTCTGGGAGTTCAAACTCAGGTCCTCACGTTCTCAGGTCAAGGGCCTTATTCCTGAGCCACTTCCCCAGCCCTACATACCTATTGAAAAACTACAGGTAGTAAAAATATCAGAGCTGAACCGGATGGTGTACACTTGTGATCTCAGCACTGGGGACGTTTAGGGCAAAAGGAACTAGATTTCATCATTAGCCATGGCTACATAGCAAGATCATGTTTAAATAAATAAATAAATAAGAAACAGATCAATGCTTGCCAGAAATTCAAGGAAAAGGGGGGAGGGCGGAATTGATGAGGCATGGAAGGCTAGGGAAGGCAGTGAAACTATTGTAATATTGTAATTAATGGTGAATACGTGTCGTGCATTTGTCAAATGCTGTATAATATACAACCCAAAGATTGAGTCTCAGTACAATGAATAGGCTTTAGTTAATGTAGCCTGACTGGCTCATTGGTTATAACCAATTCATGTATCATCTAAATGCAAACTTAACAAGAGAATAATTGAATTAGTAGAGATTAACATATGAATTAACACGAGCACTATTGGTGAGATGAGGAACAATACAGAGGCTCTATTTTCCATTTAACTTGTTCTGTAACCTAAAACTTCCACCCCCATTAAAGGCTATTCAAAATGTTCAAAAATCGTCTTTCCAGAGTGGGTACTTAAACCTGACCTGATCTCAGGTTGGCCTGGAACTCACAGAGATCCTCCTGTCTCAGACCTCTCTGAGTGCTAGAATTATAAGCAAGGGCCACCACGCCTGGCTGAATTTGTGTTTGCCTGTGTATCTGTGTGTGTGTTTGTGAATTTGCTCAAGCTTGTGTGCTGGGACTTTGTGCATGCTAGGCAAGTGCTTTACCACTGGGCTTCTTTCTCAACTGAGATTTTTTTTTAATCAATCTCGATGTTTCTGAAAGTTTTCCCTTGGTTATGTTTCTCCTTGTCTTGTGGCCTTGTATTATTACATTGTAGATGAGCTGAGCTGGTATCCCTTGGCTGTGGCTGTTCTCGCAACAATAGACTCACAGAAAAGATTGGAAACATTCATTTCCTTTACAGAGTTTTTTTTTTTTTTAAGGGAGAAAGGTCTTATTGAAGTTCATAGTTTGGTACAGTCCCTCATGGTGGGAACAGTATGGCAGTGGAGTGGCTCTCAGCTATGGTGGCTAGAGTATGAGGCTACTTGGTCAAATCTAGAGGTCAGGGGAATGCTGATACTGAGTGAGTCCCTTGCCCACCCCCACGCACTTGGTTCTGTGTAAGACTTCAGCTTGTGTTGCCACCATGGTATCACTCACAATGAGGATGGGTCTCCCTACCTCAGTTAAACCTTTCTGGAAATATCCTTTATGAAGTCTTTTTCTGATAACTTTGTTTTCCCAGACAGGGTTTCTCTGTGTAGCCCTGGCTGTCCTGGAACTCACTCTGTAGACCAGGCTGGCTTCAAACTCACAGAGATCCGCCTGCCTCTGCCTCCTGGGTGCTGGGATTAAAGGTGTCCGCCACCACCACCCAGTTTCTGGTAACTTTTTTCTTTGAATTTTCAAGCTGACTTTTCTTCGGAGAGTTGGTGATCTAAGAAGACAATGAATTAACCTCCTGAGAAGTCTGCCTTCTCTTTTATTGTCAGCAAGTAGGGAGGAAGGGGGGTAGGGAGCAAGGGCAGGCAATCAATCATTCCCAAACTCAGTTTTGTCCCTCTGGTGAGGTCTTCAGCCACGTAGCTGAAACTTGTAACCTCTGTGCTTCTTTCCTTATCAACCTTTGTAGTCTCCCCTCAGGCTCTTGAAACTTCAGTTTCTGCTGGTAGCACCCTTGCTGAGCTGGGGGGAGGAGATAGCTCAGAACAAACAAACCATTACATTAACAGTGTGGACTGCTAAGCTAAGTAATAGTATGTAGGGGCTGATTCCTTCTACAACATGGAGTACGAATATAGTAGAGAATATAACAGTGTTCTCATTCATCCTGTCCCCTATCAAAGGGAAAAAAGAGATTGGAACTCAGAGGACAACTGAGTTTTGGCGAGTATCCTCTATGATCTGCAGGAACCTGGTGACTCAGTAACAGGTAGGCTCCCTGGGATGGAGGTAGCAAAAGCCAGGTTGTGGAGGCAAGAAAGGAAAGCAAGGCGCTTTGAGTAGGATGCATTTGTGTCATCCCAATCCTGCTGGTTCACTGGAGAATGTGGCAGGAACTGTGGGTCTTGGGTAGCCTGACAGATAGGTGACTGTAGCAGTAATGTGTGAACCCTGAGATGTGATGGTGGAAGAGAAGTCTGACAGTTAGTTCACCAAGGATGGAACACAGCATAGCAAAAGCATTTTTTAAAAGGCAAGGTCTCACTATGTAGCCGTGGCTGACCTGGAACTCTCTATGTAGACCAGGATGGCCTCTCAAGTACTGAGATTAAAGGCAAACTCCATCATACCTAGTGGTAAGAGGGCACTTTTATTTATTTTATTTTTATTTTTTGGTTTTTTTGAGATAAGGTTTCTCTGTAGCTTTGGAGCCTGTCCTGGAACTAGCTCTTGTAGACCAGGCTGGCCTCGAACTCACAAAGATTCGCCTGCCTCTGCCTCCCGAGGGCTAGGATTAAAGGCGTGCACCACCGCCACCTGGCTAAGAGGGCACTTTTAATTCATTCATTCCCACAAATGCCAACGTCACAAAGCTAAACAGACTAGAGAGGGAGATGAAGAGGGGTGGGGCAGAGAGAATGAGAATAAGAGTAAGAACAACTATGTATACACCGTAGGCTACACCCAAGAAAGACTTAAAGCCACTGTTGAGCCAGGTGATGATGGCTCACGCCTTTAACCCCAGCACTCAGGAGGCAGAGGCAGGTGGATCTCTGTGACCTCGAGGATAGCCTGGCCTACAGAGCTAGTTCCAGGACAATCAAGGCTATTACACAGAGAAACCCTGACTTGAAAAAAAAACAAAAACAAACAAACAAAAAAAAAACAAAACAAAAAGAAAGGAAGAAAGGAAGGAAGAAACCAAAATGCTTTTCTACATTTACAACTTAAGCCTTGCATGACAGCCATTCCTGACGGTTCTGAATCTAATTCTTGTATACCTCTTTCTTCAGTCAGTTTCATTCATTGAACATCATCACTGTACATTTACGACTGTCAGAAATTGAGCATGTGTAAGACCCTGGGTTCAGTCCTCAGCATTCCTCAAAACCAAATCATTATTACGGCCTATAAGGAAGACAAAATACAGTTATTTATAAATGTTGTACTTCTCCTCAGCAAGAAGTTAACATAGCTTAATTTATACAACCTCGACATACAGTGGTATATTGTTTTGTATTTTGATAAATAAATCTTGCCTGAAGATCAAAATGCAAAACAGCCACACTAGTTAGCCATAGAGGCCGGGCAGTGGTGGCACACACCTTTAATCCCAGGAGCCACACTAGTTAGCCATAGAGGCCGGGCAGTGGTGACACACACCTTTAATCCCAGCAGCCACACTAGTCAGCCATAGAGGCCGGGCAATAGAAGTGCATGCCTTTAATCCCAGCACTAGAGAAGAATATAAAACGGGAGACAGTTCTCAACTCAGTCTCATTCTGAGGACTCCTGGAGGCAGGATCGCCATTTCAGTCTGAGGTAGAGGTAAGAGCCAGTGGCTGGCTGTTTTGCTTTTCTGACCTTCAGCTTGAATCCCAATATCTGTCTCTGAGTTTTTATTACTCATGCAACAACCTTTCATATCAAGATTATTAAAAAAAATGAACAGTCTAAATCTGGCAGTGGTGGCACATGCCTTTAATCCCAACACTTGGAAAGCAGAGGCAGGCAGATGTCTGTGAGTTTGAGGCCAGCCTGGTTTACAGAGTGAGTTCCAGAACAGCCTAGGCTACACTGAGAAACTTTGTCTCGAAAAACTAAAAAATATAAAAATAAACAAATAAACAGTCTTAACTGGATGCCTCTCCTGAAGTTTTTCTTTTTCTTTTTTCCATGACAGGGTTTCTCTGTGTCCTGGAACTCACTCTGTAGACTAGGCTGGCCTCCAACTCACAGAGATCCACCTGCTCTGTCTCCTGAGAAATTCTCTCTCTCTTTCTCTTGGTTTTTCGAGACAGGGTTTCTCTGTAGCTTTGGAGCCTTTCCTGGAACTCACTTTGTAGACCAGGCTGGCCCCTCGAATTCACAGAGATCTTCCTGCCTCTTCTTGAGTCATTCTTATGACAAAAAGTCATTCTTATGATAAAAAGAAAAACTCTAACTATATTAAGCCTCACTTGTGTAGAAAATCCATATGGCTATAGTCTCTGGGCCTTGAGGGACTCATTGCTGTGTATTTATGCAGGGGGTATGTGGTTAATCCTATCGTGAAAGGACCCTATATAGTTCTTGTCAATGAGTGACTTACAATGTGGGGTTATCCTCTATATGCTATGAATATGTTTTATTACCATTGGTTAATAAAGAAGATGCTTTGGCCTATGGCAGGGCCATAGCCAGGCTGGAGGATATATATATATATATATATATATATATATATATATATATATATATATAGAGAGAGAGAGAGAGAGAGAGAGAGAGAGAGAGAGAGAGTAGGTGGAGTCAGTCAGAGACGCCATGTAGCTGCTGGAGGAGGCAGAGGCCATGTAGCTGCCCAAGAAGCAAGAGGTAACAAACCCCAAGCCTCATGGTAAAATATAAAATAATAGAAATGGGTTAATTTAAGATGTAAGAGCTAGCTAGAAATATGCCTGAGCTATTGGACAAACAGTATTATAATTAATATAGTTTCTGTATGATTATTCAAGTCTGGGTGGCCAGGAAACGAAAGCACAGTCTCCGTTTACAGGCTTACCCTCATTTGCAGAATCTACAACTTGCTAATTCTTGGGACCAATATCACTATGGATTGTCATCTTGAATAATATATAATGTTGGGGACTCCTCAATATGCTGTCAGGTTTTCCCACCCTAGAATCCCCACAAGCACCAAGCACACACTCATACCTTTGGGCCAAATCAGTATTCCAGACAAAGGCTGACCTCTTATTGCCCTAAAAATGTCCAGAGGCTAGCAAAAACTCTCAATATAATTCAACCCCCAAACCATCAAAGCAAACTCTAGACCTGTCATTATCCACTTCCCTATTGAAGGAACTCAGGGTACCAACAGAAAAAAAGATTAAGTCTTTGGGATGCAGAAAGTGTATCAGTTCAACCAGCCTCTATAATCAAGGCTAAATAGAAATTTGTGGTACTTAACTATGAGACACCAATTCAAACCCTCTCCACAACTCTGGTTGGTGTTAAGGATAAAATATGAGAGAGAGATTGAAATAACGTAACAAATAATTTTCACACAGAAACTTTCAAATTTACTTTTGTTTTTCTTCTTATACTAATTTTTAAGCATATATTTATTTCTTTTCTATGGGGAGGAGGTGTTTGCATGCCACAGCATTCATGTGGAGGTCAGAGGAAAGCTTGTGGGAGTCAGTTCTCTTCTTCCACTATGTGGATTCTGAGGATCTAACTCAGGTTGTCAGGCTTGGTAGCAAGTGCCTTTACCCAATGAACCATCTTGCCAGCTCTACACTTTTTTATAATACGATGTGGCTGTTTATGCCAAGGAGCTGGTGTCATATTTTATTTTTTATTTGTATGTGTGTACACATATTTATGTGTGTGCTGTTTGTGTGCAAGTGGATGCATATGGAGACCAGATGACAATATCCAGTGTCTTTCTCAGTCGCTCTCTGTCCTGTCTTAATTGTTGAGACAAGGTCTCTCACTAAACATGTCACTCACTGAATCGGCTAGCCTAACTGGCCAGCAAGACCCTGGCATTCTCCTGTCTGCTCTGGGATTACAAGCATTATCATGCCCAACTTGTGATGTGAGTGCTGAGAATCCAAACTCAGGGCCTTATTGCCTTCACAGCAAGCACATTGCCCACTGAGGCATCTTCCCAGGCCACAGTGCCATGTTTTCTAAAACTTATGTTTTATTAAAAATGAAAGCAGTGAAAAATCAGGCACAACAGGAATGTACAATTACAGGGTATAAGTTGCATAAATTATAGATTATTCATGGGATGTACTGCAAAACCATTAAAAATGATTATGTTGGGTCTGGCTCAGTGATTCTCAACTAGAGGCAATTTAACAATGTTTGGCAACACTTTTGGTGGGTAGAGGCAAGGGATGTTGTTAACTATCTTTCAACACTCAAGACAGCACCTTCGTAACAAATGGTCCTCAAGTATTAAAGATGCTGAAACTAGGAAAACCCAATATTCCTATGTGGTTATATCAATGTGGAAGTTTCACTTTGTTTCTTATAAAGAATCACCTTCTGGATCTGACGCCCTTGTCTGGCCCCTATGGACAAGGCACACACGGGCACAGACTCACATGAAGAAAATAAACGTAATTGAAAACATAAAAAAAATAAAGAATCACCTTTTTGCCAAGCAGTGGTAGTGTGTGCCTTTAATCCCAGCACTTGGGAGGCAGAGGCAGGAGGATCTCTGTGAGTTTTAGGCCAGCCTGGTCTACAGAGTGAGTTCCAGGATAGCCAGAGCTGTTATACAGAGAAACCTTGTCTCAGGGAATAAAAAGAATCGTTTGTTTGATTTTAGTTTTTGTTGTTATTGGTCTTTTTTTTTTGAGACAGGGTCTTTATGTGTTGCCCTGGCTATCCTGGAACTCACTATATAGGCCAAGGTGGCCACAAACTCAGGGTACTCTGTCTCCCTCAGCATGAGTGTTAGAATTAAAACTGTGTGTATGGCATTATTTATCTGTTTTCAAGCCAGGATTTCAGTTGCCCAGGTTGGCATTGAACTTTCCATCCTTGAAAGCTGTTTTTTTTCTTTGTGTAGTGTTAGGAATCCAAACTTGTATGTAAATGGCAAATGTTCCATTAATGCGCAATATTCCTAGCCCTGGTTTAGTTTGAGACTAAGTCTCGTTATGAAACTCTAGCACTTAGAGGTGAAGCAGGAGGACCAGGAGTTCAGGGTACTTCTCAACCACATGGGAAATTTATTCATTATGTAGCCCAGGCTTGCCTTGACGTCTTGATCTTCCTGGTTCAGCCACCAAGCGCTGGTTATTACAAATGTGGAACACCACACCCAGCTGGAAGCCCTTTATTATAACTGGGATACATACATGATTCATTTTGGTATCTAAGCAACCAGAGAGTCTTGTGTCCTGTGATTGTTGATAAATCCTTCTTGAATTATTTTGCATAAGAGAAATTGTGAGCGTTGTAGCTATTGAAATAGAAAGCTGTTCACAATATGTTTAACTGGGGGAAAAAGCCGGTTAGAAAATAAT
The DNA here is from genome assembly GCA_004026605.1 of Ondatra zibethicus. Lineage (NCBI taxonomy): Eukaryota > Metazoa > Chordata > Mammalia > Rodentia > Cricetidae > Ondatra > Ondatra zibethicus. The sequence continues at coordinate 17,461 of PVIU01020648.1, forward strand.
ATGAATAATGAGGTGTATTGATTGACAAAACCAGGAATTCCATCACTCATGAAGCTGAGGCAGGAGCATTACAAGTCCTAGGCCATCCGGGGCTACTTCAAAACATAGACAAAACAAGAAGCTGGAGAGATGGTTCAGTTTTAAGAGCCCTGCTCTGGCCCTTGTCAGAGTTTTCAACCTCTGTCCTCAAATACGAAGATCTTCCATTTCCTTATACCTACAGGCACTTTATGACTCATCAGGTTAGGGTTGGGGAAGGGTAGTGGTTAAGAGAGAATTCAGTTTGAATTCTCTGGACCACAGTGATACTGGGATACTGCAGATACTATCTCAGAAGAGTAGAGAAAATTATACCCTGTTGTGGAAGGGGACAGCCTCATGGGTCCCCTCCCTGAGGACTTATGCACAGTTGGGAGGGCATTTTCTTCCTCCTACACACAACTCCACTGAAGCTAAAAGGACGGGCTGGTAGAAAAGGCCAGCTGGGAAGAGGAGGCGTATCAGTGGGAGTCGGGAAGGGCAAGAGAAGGTAATGGGAGTGAATAGGATCAGACTACATTATGTACATGTGTGGAAACGTCATGGCGAGACCCATTATTGGGCTGGATTGCTCAGTGGTTAATATCTGGTCCTCTTAAAGAGGACCAGAGTTTAGTTCTCCACACCCGAGTTGGGTGGCTTGCAACTGTCTGTAACTCCAGCTACAGGAGATCTGATCCCCTTTTCTGGACTCTGCAGGTACCACACTCTCACGTGCACATAACCTCGCATGTACACCTAATTAAAAATAAAAAAGAGATGCTTATAAAATAATAAGCAAGCAAAACCACACACCCTAAAAAGTATCGGTGATTTATATACTCCATTAAGTCCCTATTGTAACCTGAGCCACCTTCTTTGTGGAATTGAAAAGCAGATCCTTAAATTCATATGGAAAGTCAGAAGACTTTGAAAAGCTAGCATCATCTTAAAGCTGGAGGGCTTACACTCCCTATTTCCAGACCAACTACAAAATTCTAGCTCTCAAACAGTACAGTACAGATAGATACTCACATATCTCACATGACACAATTGACAATTTGGAAATAAGACAGTATATTTGTGGTCAGTTGATTTTTTCGACAGGACTGTTAAGGTAATTTAATGAGGGAGAAAAGAGTCTTTTCCATGAATACCATCATGAAGTTGTATCCTCAACACCACATATGAAAATTACCTCAAAATAGACATGGACCTACATATAAGAGCTAAAAGTATGACACACTCAGGGTAAACTTTAAGAGGCACTGGAAACGGTGGTGTAAGCCCAAAGAGGCAGAGGTAGGAGGAACATAGCAAGTTGAGAGCCAGCCTGGTCTACATAGACCTCGTCTCAGAAACAAACAGAGAAAAACTTCATGACTTGTGTTTCTTAGATACAATTCCAAAAACACAAGAGATTAAACAACCCATAAACTTAATTTATTAAAATTAAAAATGTTTGTTCTAAGAACGAAACCATTAAGAAAGTGAAAACGTAGGGGTGGGGATGTAGCTCAGTTGGTCATGTTTGCCCAGTGTGCCTGAAACCCTGGGTTTCATCCCTAGCACTGCTTATGAACCAGAGGTGCCATTGCACTCCTGTAATTCCAGCACTTGGGAGTTGGAAGCAGGAGAACCAGGAGTTCAAGGCCCGCTCCTGCTATGTAAGGAGTATGAGGCCAGCCTGTGCAACAAAGAGGCTGCCTCAAATCACAAACCAGCATTTTGTCTTATCATGTAATTGTGCGATTCCACTCCTGGTAGAAGTGTCCAAAGAGAAAAAAGCCCATAAATTTAAACACGAGTCAGAAATGAATGTTTATAGCAGCAAGGTTACAAGAGGTAAGAAATATAGGGGCTGAAGGAGAGATGGCTCAGCGGTTAAGAGCAGTGGCTGCTCTTCCAGAGGACCCATGTTCAATTCCCAGCAACCACATGGCAGCTCACAACTGTCTGTAACTCCAATTACAGAGGATCAGACACCATCACACAGACATACATGTAGGGAAACACCAATGCACACAAAATACAAATAAATAAATAGTAGAAAAAGAAACATAAGCAATCCAGCATCTGTAAATTATGACTACAGGCACAAAGTGTAGTAGAGCTATACTATGGGATATTGTGCAATAAAAAGAAATGGAATACTGATACATGTGACAACAGGGATGACCCTTGAAAGTATCATCCTAAGCCAGATATAAAAAGGACATATAGTAAACCAGGCGGTGGTGGTGCACGCCTTTATTGCCAGCACTCAGGAGGCAGAGGAAGATGGATCTCCTTGAATTTGAGGACAGCCTGGTCTACAGAGAAAGTCCAGGACAGACAGGGCTATACAGAGAAACCCTGTCTCAGAAAAAAAAAAAAGAACATATGTATAGTCCATTCATTTGAGATGGCAAGAGTAGGCAAATCTATAGGGACAGAAAACAAACAGTACTTGCCTTGGTTGAAGGGAAAATGGGTGTGTCTAGATTTCCCTTCTTTAGTGTATAGGTTTGTAAACTGCTAAAAATTATTTTATTTTTGTCTGCGCACATGTGTTCATGAGTGTGGAAGGCAGAGGTTGGTTGACACTGTCTTCTTCTATTATGCTTCGCCTTATTTATTGAGATAGGATCTCTCACTGAATCTGGAGTGCACTGAATATTTGGGCCCCAGGGTTCTGTCTGTCTCTGATCAGCAGAGCTGGAAATTCAGTTACACTCCATTGGACCCAATTTTTTTTTGAGTCAGGGTTTCATGCAGTCCAGGGTAGCCTCAAATTCCCCCATGTAATTGAGCGTGACCCCGAACTCCTGACCCTGTTGTCTTTACCTCACAAATTCTGGTGTTACAGATATACGACACCATTTCTATACAGTGCTGTCAAGCCCAGGACCTTGCGTGTGCCAGGTAGGCACTTTCCAACTGGGCCTCAGCACCTACACCTGCACCTACTTTTCCCATGAGTGCTGGGGATCCAGACTCAGGTCTCCCTGCTTTGCTTGGTAAATGCTATACCAACCCAGTTATCTCCCTGGCCCCTGTATCATTTTCAAAACTATAATTGTTCGTTTATATTTTTGTGTGTATTCGCATATGTTCATGTGTGTGAGAGAGGGCTTGCATGCATGTGTGGAAGTTAATGTCATGACTGGATTTTACATGCGTGCTGGTGATCAAACTTGGGTCTTCATGTTTGAGGAACAAACACATTACTGACTGAGCCATCTTCCCAGCCACATTGTATTGTTTTTTATTAAAGGGTTTTTGTTTTTTGAGACAAGGTTTCTCTGTGTAGCCCTGGCTGTCCTGGAACTTGCTATTTAGACCAGGATGGCCTTGAACTTACAGAGGTCAGCCTGCTTTTGCTTTCCACGTGTTGGGATTAAAGGGAGGCAACACTATGCCTGGTTAGATTTTTTAAAAATGTGTATATGTGTTTTGTCTGCATGTATGTCTGTATATCATGTCCATGTCTGGTACCCAAGGGAGCATAAGTTCCCCTGGAACTAAAGTTACAGATGTTTGTGAGCTGCAATGTAGTTATTGGGATCAAACCAAGGTCCCCTGGAGGAGCAGCCAGAGTTCTTAACTACTGAACCAACTCTCCAGTCTCCTGTATTGTATTTTCAAGACAGGGTCTTGTCACAACTAAGACTGACATGGCTCTCCCTATGTAGCCCAGGGTGGATTTGAACTCCTGGTTCTTGTGCCCCTGCCTCCAGAGTTCTGGGTTTACAGACATGTGTCACCACACATGGTTTGTGTGGTCTCTTTTAGGTGAGTGAATTTGTTCTATTAGATTGTGAATACTAAAAGCTAGTCATTTGTACGTTTTTTTTTTTAACAGGCTTTAAAACTGACCTTTATTTTTAAAGTTACTGTGTTCATTACAGGAAACAAAAGCACAAGAGGAAATAACCTCTTTTTTAAAAGTCAATATGAGCATCATAGGAAATAAGCCCAAGAAATGAAAAGCCATACACTTGTACATTTTAAATGGGTGAATTCTATAGTCTGAATTATATAGCTCAGAGAGCTTAAAAAAAAAAAAGGACAGAAACACTATCTGTTCCCTGGAATGTAGCGAGCTCAGATAAATCTGGAATGCTAGCAGTTCAGCTTGTACCTGGTTTACAAAAACATTCATTGTGACCTCCCCCTTCCCCATTTGATGGATTGCAGCTGCAATCGGAGCGATATGACTGGGCACTTTCTCACCGACAGAGACAATGTACTGAGCACAGTACACACGTGCTCCACGCAGGAGATGGCTGTGTGACCGGTTCAACCTAGCTGTTGCACTAAGCATACTTGAATGGGGGGGGTGGATTTGGAAAGGCCTGAAAGCTGCACCTGGTCAAGGGTCCAGTCCCTAGGAGGTGGCAGTTTTTCAACCAAGCACATGTATTGCTTCATGTCTTTTAAAGGCTAAGTAAACTAGCTTCAGGAGGTGGGGGTGGGTACCACTCTATGTAGTGTAGCATTTTTCTTTTTTCTTGAGACAGGGTCTCACTATTTAGAAAGTGCTGGCTTTGAACTCTTGCAACCATCTGCCTGCCTCTGCCTCTAGTGCTGGGACCAAAGGCACGTGGCATCATGCCCTGCTGCAATGTAGGATTATATTTTATTATATTAGTTATGTGATTCTCCTTGGCTGATGGGATTATGGGTGATCTTTATTTGTATTTCTGCGTTTTCAGGTTTGTGTGTGTATTGATAGCGTAGTCAAGTAAAAAAAAATAACCTCTACAAAGAGGGCTGGCACCTCCCACTCTCACCAACACCAGGGGATCATTGTGGAAGTTGGCTTCTCTGGCAGAGTAGCCAGCGCCTCCCCCAGACACCCTAACCTCCCACTCCCTGCTTGCCGTGGAGCGAGTCCTTGGCTACAACAGCTTTTAAGCGCTGACTACTCCAGGGGGAAGCCCCGCCCAGCACCACTGGCCTCCATGTTTTATTGCGCAAGCGGTCAAACAGCTTTGTACAGGGAGTCAGGAAGTGGGACATAAATTTTTGGGATATTTAGATATCGGGAGAACTGAGCTTAGATGCCAGCTGTTTAAGGAAGTGATGGGACCGGCCAGGTGGCCAGCACCCCAGAATTAGGCGTTTCCTTTATCCAGGGAGAGGTGGAGTTTCAGTTTAGCCCTCCCATTGGCCCACATGATGAGCCTCGGGTTCCTGTGTGTTGCTAGGTTCCACTGACAGAGCCCCTGCCATGTTCTTCCAGTAATCGTGTTTTTCCCTCCGCAGTTTTAAGTTTCTTGCTTTAGCGACTGAGCTAGCGGGACGCTGGTATTCCACACTGAAACAGCCATGTGGTACCATCATTTGTTTAAAGAAGAGTGTCACTCTCACACATGTAGATAGTTCAGAAAATACTGAGATTTAGGGAGGTATGTGATTTCGTTGTCAACCAAACAGGTTTTCCTTTAGTGGTCACCAGAGCGTTCAGTTTGCACCCACGTCATTATTACTATTCTCTCTCTCATGATCAGATTTTAAAATGTCGACGTTATCCTGTTTTTAAAAGTGTTGCTTCACTGAGCTCAGAACGGGCAGACCAATTCCCAACTCCAGCCACAGGAGGGCGCACAGATATATTAACAAATGAGGGTTGGCGTTACATGTTGGGGTGCCTTGAGTTGAAAAAAAAAAGCTTGGGCACCGTTATGCTATTATTACTGAGGAGTAGCATTGTCCAAACGACCTTTCTATGGCGACAGAAGTGTTTTGCATCTGTATTGACCACATATCATCCATTAATGACATGTGACTATCAAGCCCTTGAAATCCGGTTCCTACAACTGAGGAAATGAAATTTTTGATTTGAGACAGGGTCTCATTTAGCTCAGCCTGGCCTTGAACTCGGTATGTATCTGAGGATGATCTTGAACTTCTAATCCTCTTGCTTCTACCTCTCCAGTGCTGGGAAGTGCCATCATGCCCAGTCTGACAAAGAAGTGTTTGTGTGTGTGTGTGTGTGTGTGTGTGTGTGTGTGTGTGTGTGAACATATGAGTGAAGGTGAGAGCACTTGTGCATGGGTGTGTAGAGACCAGATGTAAATACCAGATGTCTTCCTTTATTGTTCTCCACGTTATGTTTGAGACAGGCCTTTCACTGAACCTCGTTTTTCACCGATTGGCTAGGCGAGGTGGACCCCCAGACTTCCTGACTCTGCCTCCCTGCTCTGAGATTATAGGTGTGCTACCATGCCCCGCTTTTTATGTGGGTACTGGAGATCTGAGTTCCGATCTCCCTTGCTTGTACAACAAGCATTTTAAGATCTTCTGAGCCATCTCCTTAGCCTTAGAAATTAATTTTAAAGTTTAGTTAGTGTAATTATACCTTTAGCCACAAGGACTAGTAAGCTTACTGGGTTCAACAAATCTAGAGCCTTAGACTCGGTAGGAAAATTGGCTTTTCTGAAAGGCATTATGAAGTTGGTATCTGAATGATTAACAGCTTAAGAGGCAAGAGAAACTCACATTGATGTTCCCACCATTTGTCAGCTTTTGGTCCAGGCTATCTATCTCATTTAACCTTCTCTAGTCACGTGAAAGATGGTTCTTAATGTACCTCCTTTGCAAATAAAGATTCAGGGAGATGAAACTACTGGCCCCAAGTCATCGAGTTCAATAATACCCACATAAGATTTATTACAAACAAAAAATACTGATAAGGCTGTGAGAAGGGAATCTGTAATAGAAACCACTGCTTGAGGGTTGAACAGAGTCTTAGTGGCAAAGAGCACTTGCTGCTCTTCCAGAAGACCCAGGTTTCGTTCTGAGTATGCGCATGATGATTCATGGTCACGCATATTCAAGTATCAGGGAATCTTCTAGTCTCTGTGGGCACCAGGCATATGTGTTGTGCACATATATACATGTAGGCAAAACATTCATACACTTGAGATAAAATAAATCAATCTGGGGCGGGAGAGATGGCTTAGTGGTTAAGAGCACCGATTTCTCTTCCAGAGGACCCAGGTTCAGGTCCCATCACTCACATGGCAGCTCACAGCTGTCTGTAACTCCGGTTACAGGGGATCTGACATCCTCACACAGACACATATGCAGGCAAAATGTTGATCATATGAAATAAAAAATAAATTTTAAAAAAATCTAAGAAAAGGAAACCAGTGCTTGGTATGGGGACTTTTTAAAAGAGCAGTTACCATTCTAGCCTATGTAGCATTTTTTACATTTGTTTTTATTCTTGAAATTATAATTATATTCTGTCCCCTCTTCCCTTTCCTCTCACCAACCCCTCCTATGTACCCCACCTTGATATCTTTCAAATTCATGGCTCCCTTTTCTTTATTTTGAGATTTTTATATTTACATATCAACATTTTATATATATATATATATATAACACACATTTTTAGTCTGTACAGTGTTACTTGTATGTATATGATTTCAGGGCTAATCATTTGATGTTGGATAACAAATTGGAGGGGTCTTCCATGGAGAAAGCTATTTCTCCCACTCTCAGCACTCCTTAGCTGTCTTTAGTTCTTTGTCTCGGAGTGAAGCCTCATGGGCTTTTCCCCTTCCGTGTTAGCATGGCCACTGGTGCTGTCTTTGTTCAGATGTGGTTTAGACACTCATGTTGATGAGACTTCATGGGTGTTATGAGACCTCAAGGCTTCTCTGATGTTTCTAGGCAACGCAATATCACAGCAAACTTCCTGTTCCTCTGGCTTTTACAATCTTTCCACCCTCTCTTTTGCAATGATCCCTGAGCCTCAGGTATAGGAATTGTGTTTAGATGTGTCAGTGGAGACTGATTGCCACAGCTGCATTTTAATGGGCTGTGCTTTTCTGCCATGGTATCTGTCTGTGGCAGAGAAGCTTCTTTGGTGAGGGGTGAGGGTCCACTCATCTGTGAGTATGAGGATAAATATAGAATGTAGTTGGGATTCTGCTGGCTTAGAGTGGTGGCTACGGGTTCTCCTCCAGGATCCATGACTTCCCTAGCCTTGAGTAGTTGGTCTACATCTCCAGTCCTAAGATGGTTTCCCCCTTGTTCAGTGGATATTTAAAGTCCAATTAGAGAGCTGTTGATTACCTCCAAGTTATCTGTGCCACTACTGTCCCCTTACAGTGACTGTGCCATGCTGGTTGTTGTGGTTTATGGACATCATAGCTGGGTAGGACTGTTGGTTGCTTTTCTCCCTTGGAAGCTTGTATGGCGCCTTCCGGTATCACAGAATCTAGCCCTCAGGGAGACTTTCAGGCCAGATCCAGCTCAGGTCCTCTGAGCCCTGTGTCCAAAGTGTACGGTGTCTTCAGCAATAGGAATTTACCTTTCACCTCTGGGAGGCAACCAAGGGAGTCTCTTGGATGTCCCTGACCAACAACTCAAAAAGGGGGCTTCTCATGCTTGGTGTTGGTGTTTTTGTTAGTCTGTGGCTTGGGCTATGTAGGCTAAGTGAGGATCTGAGGATAAGGACATTTTAGCACACATTCCCAAGGGCTGAAGGGAACACGGAGGAGCCCTTATGGCAGCCTCTGATCCAGATACGTGTCTAACAAACCGAGCTGTGATCTAAGGCAGAATATTTGGGCTCTGTGTCCATATAGGTCACTGGTTAGGCCTAGGCCTTAGATGGATGGTTTGTCTCTTCAGAGCCGTGCTTCCTCATTTCACAAACAAGGCAGTAAGGCCCAGGTGCTCCAGGCACCCCGGCGCTCCAGGCGCTCCCGGCGCTCCAGGCGCTCCCGGGGCTCCAGGTGATCCAGGACTCCTGGCGCCAGTTCATGTTTCACTGATTACATTCATCGTTTACCTATGTGTCACCTCCGCGAACTCAGGTTCCATCTGATAGCAGGCAGCATACCACAGTACAGCTGGCGCCGGTTTTCTTAGTATTTTTTAAAATTCATTTTATTATTTTATGTGCGTGAGTGTTGGGCAGGGCCCACTGAGGCCAGAAGAAGATATCAGATCCTCTGGAACTGGGGTTACAGACAGTTGTGAGCCACCATGTGGGTGCTGGGAAATGAACCTCGGTCCTCTGGAAGAGCAGTCAGTGCTCTTAACCCCTGAGCCACCTCTCCGGCCCCTTTTTAGTTTTTTGAAATATAAAAATGGTGTGTCTTATAATCATGCCATCTTGTGTTTGAGAAAATACGGTTTCTGTAGTTTAAGAATGTCAACGGTAGAGCATGTTGAGTACGTGCAAGGCCTTGGGTTTGATCTCTAGGGTATAAGAAAAGAAACACTGTCAGTGAAAATGTTTATATGTAGACTAAATTTAAAAATTACTTATTTTGTGTATATATGTGTATGAATACAGTATTTATATGTTTGTGGTGTATGAACATGTGTGTGTGTGCTTCTTCATGTGAATGTGAAGGCTGCTTTATTCCCTTGAAAGAGGGTCTCTCATTGAACCTGGAGCTAGGCTGGCTGCCAGGAAGTCTCAACAACCTTCCTGTCTTTTCCTTCCCAGCACTGAGGTTAGAGGTAGCCACTTTTTTTTTTTAAAAAAAAGACAGGGTCTCATTATGTGACCCTGGGTAGCCCAGAGCTTGCTATGTAGACCATGCTAGCCTCGAACTTAGAGAAATCTTCCTGAATGCTGGGATTAAGGGTGTGCGCCCCTATGCCTGGCTCCATGTTCAGTTTTTTTTTTCACTTGGGTTCTGGAGGTTTGAACTCAGGTCCACTTACCTGCAAGCCATCTCCCCAACCTCTGTCTTAGTGTATGGTGTTTTTTTTTTTTTGAAATTCCCCCTAAGGCAAGACAGCGAGCTTTTCCTGTAATTCTAAACCCAGTGTAGAATAGTAAATTACGCATGCTATAATCAGTACTTCTAAAAGTGGCCAAAACATGGCACACAACACACAAACTCAAAAATCTCCACAGCAGCTCCCTGCCCACATAGAACTGAATGAAGTTCACCAAGAATTTTCTTAGGCACGGCAGGAGAGATGGCTCAGTGGGTAACAGTGCTTGCTGCCAAGCCTGACAACCTGAGTTCAGTCCCTGGAACCCACATAGCAGAAAGAAAAATACCAGCTGCAAGCTGTTCTCTGATGTCCACACATAATCCACACACAATAAGCAAATACATGCATACATACACGTAATAAATATCAAAAAGCCAGGCATGGTGGTACATGTCTTTAGTTCTAGCACTCAAAAGGCAGAGGCAGACACAGGCAGATAGATTTCTGTGAGTGCGCAGCCAGTCATGGCTAAATAGTGAGATTCTGTCCCCCAAACAAACAACAAAAAATTAAAAAAAAAATCATGTTAGGCAAAACAGAGGGTTGGAGTGCTTTTTGTCCTGAGAACTTCGGCTTTGCCTCCTCTCGCCCTTCTTTCTTCTTTTGCAGGGCTTCGGATTGGACTTGGAGCCTCATGTATGCTAGGCAGGTGCTCTATCACTTAACCTCAGGACTTCAACCTTACCATCACGGGGAAAGCTGATGAAGACTGTGAGCGTGGAGGCTGTTCCAAAAGCAGCCAAAGGGACTGTGGGACTGAGTGCTGCCCAGGGCCACATAAATAAGCCATCAGAACAGTGACCCCGTGAGAGCTGCCACAATGCCTGGAATTAAGCTTCAAAAAAATTTAAAAAAAAATATATACATGCTGGAGTAGATTTTCCTTATGATTTGTCTACAGAACATTTTCAGAGGCCAGCACTAACCTGCAACAGCACAGGGCAGGGAATTCTGGGAAACAGTATTCGGCTTAGCTAAATTGACACAGCACAAAGCGACCACAGCAAAGGTTGATTTGGAATGGAAAGAGACACGGTGATCACGGTTTGTGCATTTTCCTTTGGCAAATTTCAACTCGTTGCTATGGCTCTTCCCGAAGCCTCATTAACTTAATGGCAAATCTTTGTCACAGAGTCAACAGAATCTAGTTCCAACCTGTCTCTCCACTTTATCTGACCTCCCCTCCCCTTCTCTCTGTCCTCTTCTCTCTGCTCCTTTGTTTCTGACTCTATCCCCTCCCAACCTCTCTCTGTCTCTGTGTCTCTCTCTGTCTGTCTCTCTCCCCCTTTCTTTCTCTCCTGACAAGCCTTACATACATTCTAGCACTGAGGATCCAGAAACAGAAATGTCCACCTTGGGCTCAGGATGTAGCTCAGTATTGAGTGCTTGCATAACATGGGCAGGGTTCCGGCTTCCAACCTCAGCCCCGGCCCTCCACAACATTCTTTGAAGAAATGCCCACCGTGTGGGGCTTGCATTCTAGTTGGGTGGAGCAGACAGAGCAGAGAAGCTTTTTTTATGGTGGCTGCTTGCAAGGAACCTGGAAAAGCAAGATTACAGACCAAGAGAGTAGGCCGCCTCGGTGGTGAATTCCTGCAGTTCCAGTCCAAGGGAGATCGAGGCCAGCCTGGGCTACCAGAGATGGAGTTTCAACAAAATCCAATAAAAAAGAAGAGAGTGGGAGGGCGACTGAGCAGAGGGGGTTTGTTTGTGGGTTACCAGATAAGGCCTTACTGGGGAGGCCAGGCAAACCTCTGAAGAAGGGAGGGAGGGGCCCTTTGATTAAGTGGAACACAGTGTCCCAGGCCCAGCAAAGTAGCTAATAGTGCCCAAGGCATGCAAGGCAAGGGACGGGTGGGGGGAGGCTGGCGGAGAGTTCGCTTTGTTCTCCCAGGGTGGAACTAAGGAGTACGGAGCGGCCTGGTGAGGTCGGTGAGCTATGGCCAGTGGTGGGTGAGAGGTCGGAAAGGGGGGGGGGATGCCACAGGGTCCCTTTTGAGCCATTAGCTTCTTGCTCTGGGGGCAGTGGGGGCATGCTTGCATAATGGCATTTTTGTCCCCAGGAGTTTCTGTGCTGAGACAGACTGAAGGAGACTAAAAGGGACGAGCTAAGCTTTCATGGCCACTTTCGCGGGGCACACTCTGCTCCAGGCCCCAGGGAGCTTTGGCTTACTTTCTCTGCTTGTTCCTGCTTGCTGTGTTTGATTTTGTTCCATGACCTGCATCCACCTGGATTATCTCGCTCTACTCCATGTCCCTTTTTTCTTCTTATTTAAACTAAAACTGACATTTTGCGTTTAAATCTTTGATAGCATAATTTTAGGTGCTAAAAATAAAGTTAGATTTCCAGCTTCAAGACAATAGCAAAAAAGGAAAGGTTGTATATTCTGTGATGTAGATTTTATTTTAATTTTTACATTTTTTTGGATATTTTGAGACAGAGTCTCTGTATGTAACCCTGAACCCTGGCTGACCTGAAACTCACTATGTAGACCAGGCTGGCCTTATCCTTTTGATGAAAATTTAAAGGTACCTAAATTCTAAATCACATCTACAATAAAGATCTAAACATATATTTTCCAAAAAGAAGAACTCTTCAAAATAGCAAGGAGGAAATAAAGTTGCAATTTTTTCTTTTCCTTTCTTTCTTTCTTTCTTTTTTTTTTTTTTTCAAGACAGGGTTTTTCTGTGTAAAAGTCATGGCTGTCCTAGAACTCACTATGTAGACCAGGCTGGCCTCAAACTCACAGAGTTTCACCTGCCTCTGCCTCCTGAGTGCTGGGGTTAAAGGCATGAGCCTCTACCACCCTACAAGATTACAAAGGCTAAGATTATTTTCTAGTTTTTTTTCTTACTTTTGCTTTTTCTCTTTTTTCTTTTTTCTTCTCTCGTACATTACACCCAACCACTGTTTTCCCTCCCTCCACTCCTCCCAGACCCTCTCCTATATCCCCTCCAGGTCATCTTCTCTTCCTTGCCCTTCAAAGAAAAAAAAAAAGAGCAGGCTTCCCAGGGATGTCAACTGAACACAACATAAGAAGCTACAATAAGGGGCTGGAGAGATGGCTCAGAGGTTAAGAACACTGACTGCTCTTCCAGAGGTCATGAGTTCAATTCCCAGCAACCACATGGTGGCTCATAACCATCTGTAATGACATCTGGTGCCCTCTTCCGGCCAGCAAGCATGCAGACAAACAGAACACTGTATACATAATAAGTAAATAAATCTTAAAAAAAAAGAAGCTACAATAAGACTAGGCATAGACTCTCTTATCAAGGTTAGATGAGGCAACCCAGTAGGAGGAAAAAGGTCCCAAGATTAAGTGTAGTGTCTGTTCTTATCTTCTATTCTCTATTCTCATTCTCTCTCTCTCTCTCTCTCTCTGCTTTTTTTTTGAGACAGGGTTCCTCTACATAGTCCTGGCTGTCCTGGAACTCACTCTGTAGCCAGACTGGCCTTGAACTGACAGAGATCTGTTTGCCTCTGCCTCCTGAGTGCTGGGATTAAAGGTGTGTGCCACCATGCCTGGCCCCCTATTAAACCTTAAAATAAATGAATTTAAGTAAAAAAATATTTTAAATATCTGTTAGAAAATAATTCAGTAGCACCAAGAGAAAATAAATATTACAAATGCTCTGCAAGCATGACTTATTAAAACTATGATCTGACAAAATTTTACTTATTTTTTATTTTAAAAATTACATCTATTCATTTTGTGTGTGTGGTGTGTGTGGGTGGGGTGGGGGTAGCCCCAAGCATGCTCCTGTACGTCAGAGAACAACTTTCAGGAGTCGATTCTCTTCTTCCCCTGTGGGGGTTCTGGCAATCTTAGATCAACAGGCATGGCAGCAAATGCCTTTACCCATTGAGCCCTCTTGCTGGTCTATGCTTGGCTATTTTTATTTCTTTACCAAGAAGTTCACTGTAATTATCAGGCAAACTAAAATTATCAATCAGGACCTAAAGAAATAAAATGTAAGCAAGCTCATGTTTTAACACATTGCTAGGATAGTTCTATTTTTGAAAGCTTTCCTTCCACACCTGGTGAGAGATGGCAGGTGAACTGCTTATGCGTCTGTGTTTGTTGGTGTGGACGTGCTCAGAACTGAAACCAGAGCCTCCGGTTTTATTACTACAGTGCCGGCATAGCGCTCAGTTTTGAGAGCGTCTGGTTAAGTTACTGAGGATTGCCTTGTACTTACAATCCTCCTGCTTCAGCCTCTGAAATAGCTGAGAATACAGACCTGTCCTACTGGGCTAGGTTTGCTTACATGCTCCCTTCCTCCCTCCCCTGACCATCAGCATGTGCACACATACATGGAGTCAGAGTCCAGAGGTTGATGCCAGGTGTTTTCCGTAGCCTCTTTCCACATTATTATTATTGTTGTTGTTGTTGTTGAGACAGTATCTCTCACTATTTGGATGGGCTGCTTTACCACTGAGCTCCAGGGATCTACTTGTCTCTTTCTCCCCAGCGCTGCCACTCCTGGCATTTTATGTGGGTGTTGAGAATCCAGATTTAGGTCCTTATGTTTGTGCAGTAAGCACTTTACTGAGCCATCTCCCCAGCCAATACTTACATGTTTTTAAAAGGGGATAAACCCATAAAGGATCAGACTTGTGGGCCGAGACCCCTTTGACAAACATCTATCTCCAAAAATATTTCCATTTCCATTCATAACAGTAGCAAAACTATAGTTACGAAGCAGCAATGAAAATAATTTTATGGTTGGGGTCAGCACAGCATGAGGAACTGCATGAAAGGGTTGCAGCGTTAAGAAGGTTGAGAACCACTGGGTGAGACTTTGCTGATACCTGCCCCTGCGTGTCACTGCAAATGGCGTGACAAAAGGAAATTCTTCTAGCAGAAACCTGGAGAAAAAAGACATCATCTTAATCTTAATCAAGTGCTCGAAGGCCAGGCATGTCATCTCAGCACTAGGAGGCTGAGGCAGGAGGATCACTTTGAGTTGGAGGCAAGCCTGGGTGTCATAATAAGACCTTGTCTCAAAACAAGAACAAATCAACTCCCAAAATGATAAAGTAATAAGACAAACTAACTTCATGAAACTCTTGACGTCATACCCCTAAGAACAAGAGACCTTTTGTATCTCCCCACGAAAGAGTCATATGTACTCTTATACTAAGTCCTGGATTGGAGAAGATTCTAGAAAAGATTTTGTTGGTTCAGTTGGAAAAATTTGAATATGGAGCCTGGTAGAGGCTTGCCTAACATGTACAAGGCCATGGGTTTAACCCCCAGCATAACACACACACACACACACGCACACACATGCACACACACACGCACACACACACAAAACCTGATTCATTACATCTCTTGATTCTTGTATGGGATTGCGTTTATCCTTGAGAAGTATGGAGAAACATTGGTGGGGGGAGGTTAAAGGAACAAGAAAAACTTACTTTTTTATGAACCCAAACTATCTCCATATCTAGTTATCATTTATATATTTATATCTATCTAGTTATCTGTCGCATTCCTCTGTATAAGCACATGTGGCAATTGTTAATTGGGTTTTAGGGAAGGGGTAAGCAATATATGGAAATTTTTTGTTCCATTCTTACAACTTTTTTCAGGCTTGGGGTATAGGTCAGTGGAAGAATGCTGGCCTAGTAGTTGTGAGACCCTGGGTTTGGTTTCCAGTTTTACACACACAGACACACAGATACACACACACACACACACACACACACACACACACACACACACACACACACACCCTAGACATAGCGGCATACACCTGCAATCCCAGCACTTGAGAAGCTAAACGCAAAAGCACTCCTGAGGATGAGGCTAAACTATGCAGAGAGACCCTGTCTCTATCCCACCCCGAAAGAAAAACCTTAAAAACGTGGCTATCATTTTAGATTTCTACATGAAAGGAATGGAGTTTGGAATCACTGTTTATAACAGATAGGTATCTCCTGTGTTTTCAAAACAAGAGCCGGGGTTATCAAAGTCATCGTTCTATAACAACGGAAGAAGACAAATCATTAACTTTCCGATTGCTTTGGAGTCACAGTTTCCATTTGCATCCTAAGCCCACAAGCTCTAGTGGAGTGGGCAATAATAAGTTACAGACAGACAGGAGTTCAAATGACTAAACCAGCCCGTTTGTTTTAGTTGCTTGAACAGACAGAAATGTTCAAGGACAAATGACTTTGCAAAGCACATCTGTACACAGGTGTGCACTTGGTGTGTTTTTACAGCTTAAGACTTCCGATACAACGGTAATCTCGTGACTTTAAACTTTGGAATCA
>PVIU01020649.1:0-33498 GCA_004026605.1 Ondatra zibethicus
CGGTGACACTTTGGAATTACAAAGTGCATAATATTTAAATGTAAATTCATTTTTAATTCTTTTAAGTATTTTAAAATATTTTCTTAAAATGTGAAGAGGCTATGTTTCCTTATCCCTGTATATCTGGTGTTGAAAGGGAGAGTATGATCTTACATTTAACAACCCAACTAGGATTCATTAATAATAAAAACATAAAAGGCCTCCATCTTTCCGAGAAGATGGTATTTGAGTACCTAGGAAGCATTTTCAATTCTTTATTAAAAGTACTATTTTAGGTTGGAGCATTTTTGGCATTGATGCTGGAACGGGAGTAAGGAAGCCTGCAGCAGTATTACCAGTTTGACACCACCAGTGGGTGTTTCTGTTGACAAATGCAGAGAGGAGAACATTTGGGAAGGAAATCTTTTTTGGGGGGGGGATGGGGTAGGGTAAGGAGGGTAGGTGAGGGGAGAAGGAGCCAGAAGAGAGAAGCTGTAGAACTAAACGCTGCCAACATTGTGTGTGCTGGGCATTGCACAAGTACAGGGAACCTAATTAGGGAGAAAAATACCATTTGGCTGCATTAAAGAATAGAACTCCAAAAGAGGCATACTAAATAAAGTTAACCATTCCAAGAGTGATTAATAATCCACCATTTCAGAGTACTTGGGAAGAGGGCTTCTCTCTTGGAAAGGGCATCAAATCCTTTTGAGTTGGGTTGCCTTTTAAACATAATCAGTGCAATGGTTCATTTGATAGGTAGAAATAGAAACAGTTTACTATTCTTATTGTGTTGATTTAGCATAGCCCCTAAGCCTAATTTTTTAGATAAAAATAACTTGATGTATTAGAAAAATTATTCAGAAATAAAATCCCTTTCACTGGGAGCATTGCTTTTGTCATTGCTCAGTCTTATAATTTATTAAAGATTAGGGACTTCTTAAAGCCCCCCCCCATGGTTTTGATTCTTTTCTTGTTTATGCAAAGGTCCTAATTAAATCTACCATTATATGTTCTTGGAGTTATTTAAATCACAGACATCTACTCTGCTCCCTGGGGTTTTATAAAGGAAAGGTTTCTATTGAGAGAAGTTGCAGGGCCATCTCACATAAATAATAGAAGGTTGACTGATTGCGAATTAAATGTATTCTGTTCCAGATATTCTACATTTGAGAAGAACCAGAGTTTACGAGGCATTTTCTGTTTCAAAGGTGCAGTATTCTTATACTACAAATCTTAACTACAGAGGTGGAGACATTCCTATCAGTATGCATTTCCCCCAACCCGTTTCTTCACAGTGGCTAAGAATCTATGAGAGATTCTCAGCCACAGTTGAATTGTTAGAAATGACAGCAGCTCCTCTTATGGATAGTTAGCCTTTCAATAGAATTTGCATTTCAGTTTTCTTAATAATAGGAAGTTGAGGTATAGCTGAGAAATAATCTGGTAGAAAATTTGTAAAGAATCAAGCATGGGAATATTTTCTTACCTGCTTAAAATTTCATCTTTTTCCTTCTTCCATTTTGACAGTTTTGGTGGTTATTTCCTTTATTTTAGTAGAATTTTTAGTGTTTGGCTATTTGAAGGTGTGCTAATATAAAATTGCATTTTTTTTGGCAGTTAATGTGAGAGTATGACACTCCAGTATAACAAATTGATTTCAGATAGTAGCATGAGGCGTTTACAATGAACAAAGCAATCAACTTGCATAGATCTGAAACAGGAGGGAGATCTTTTATATAATCCTTAACTTTAGTACAAAAGCAGCAAGATTTGAAGTATTTAGTTGTTTTCTGATTAGAAAAGATTTCACTCAGAATCAGATAATTTTAGATGTTAAGGTTTTATTCTTGGCAACATCAAATTCCTTGACAGAGAAGAAGATAAAATGTCAGAGGTTGCTTACTGTCTGATAATTGTGTCAGTTAGGACAATAATGCCATCAAAAGACAATATTTAGAGCTGGAGATGTGACTCAGAAGCAGAGTACATGGCCCGGTGTTAGATCCAAGTGGAGTGTGACAATAGTCTGCATTTCAGCTCTCTGTACAGTATCCACTTTGCTTTCAATCTGAAACTCAACATTGATTTTTTTTTGATTATTCACACTTTTGGCATTTGGATTTTTATTTTTTTGTTTTTAGATAGGGTCTCATTTTTAGTCCAGGTTGGCTTGGAACTAACTCACTATGTATCCCAGGCTGGCCTGGAACTTGTAGCAATACCCTGCCTCAGCTTCCTAGGTACTGGGATTGCTGGCATGAGCTACTATGCTTGATTTAGATTTAATTTTTTATATTTTTGAGATTTTTTTCTTTATATGGGTCAGTGAATGTATTAGTGAATTACTCAAAGATTGTGGGTCTAATTTCTTGTTAGAGTTTATACATTTCTTCATTCGGAGATAGGAATTTGGGAGGCAGTTCTGTCTGTGGATATGAAAACTGGGACCAAGGACTTTCTACCTAAAGAGATGTTTATCAGTTAAACATTTCAGATTTGGGAATTAACAGAAAATTATTTATTGGATTAAATGGACCAGGCTCTTGGAAATTCGTTAACACTTTGAATTAAGGTTTTTACATAAAGACATTTGTTTTGGGGGTCGTTCTCAGCAGAGTCAAGTTTTGGGTGCATTCTTTCTTTTGTATAGTCTGCTCTATAATTCTCACAGTGCTATGCCTATTGAACCTTTCTGCATACCAGATGCTGTGGCAAATTATTTATTCACACGCATGCACATGTGCTCACAGCCTTTCTCCAAGGTAGATATTTTCCTTATTTCTCATGTACATGTCAGATGGGGCACAAAAATAATTTGCACATATTAGCTAGCTAGTCAGCAGAAGAGGCAAAATTGCCATCCAAACCGGTCTGACTTGAAATTGTACTTTTCCAAGCCCTGTTTTTTGCTTCTATATAAGAGTGTGGTTCCTAAAGCCTGTTTTGAGTTCATTCTTTACGTTGTGCCTGGGGAGTCCTGGATGTATAAATTTGTTTTCTGGGTTTGATGGGCCTCATTGGCAAGGCTGCCTGGTGTTTTGTGACAGGGGACTGGATCTATCAAGGCTGCTGGTTAGGACAACCAGAAGTATAGAGTTTTTGCAACACAGCCTCATTGGTTTGATTCCTTCATAATGGAAGTTGTACATGTAATTATATATGTCCAAAATGAGATAATTGTTTCAGTTAAACACTGGGTGCTTCATGTTTATGCATATTCATTGTAGCTTTTCACTGTCTGATTAAATTTACTATACTAATAAAGGCTTTGAGGATACCCGCTCAATTCAGTTTTGTCTTTATGTGTATGTGTTGCTAGGGCTTGAACCCAGAGTATTGCACATTCTAAGCAAGTACTCTACTACTAGCTGTAATCCTAGTACTATCCTCCCAGTCCCCCTCTTCTTCCCCAATACAGGCTCCCAGTAAGTTACCCAGGTGCTCCTTGAACTCACCCTTTGTATCCCAGGCAGGACTTGAACAATCTTTTCTCTCCTTGATGCAGAATTCTGTCCATAGCTGCAATTACAGGCTCGAACCCAGGCCTGGCTAGATCTACTTTTGAAGTGGCAGCTGTTATAATTTACAAATGTTCATCTTGTTAGTAATTATAATGACTTAAAGTAAAATAAATTTGAAAGGTAAAGTTTAAAGAGGTGCATTATTCTTGTTTAATTCTTTTTTATTTATGTGTATGTGTTTGTGGATATCCAAGAGGCCAGAAGAAGGTTTCCAGATCCCTGGAGCTAGAGTTAGAGGAAGTTTGGAATGGGCCGAACTGCCTGATACGGTGCTGGGAGCTGAACTCTGGTCCTCTGGAAGAACAGAGCAGCAAGCCCTTCCAACCACTGAGCCATCTTTTTGGGCCCTTATTCTTGTTTCTTTTTTCTTTTTCCTTTTCTTTTTGAGACAGGGTTTCCCTGTGTAACAGTCCTGGCTGATGTGGAACTCTCTCAGTAGACCCTGCCAGCCTTGAACTCACAGAGATCCACCTGCCTCTGCCTTCTGAGTGCTGGGGTTAAAGGCGTGTGCCACCACTCCTGGAGTAATTCTTGTTCCTTAATAAACAGATATTGAACTCTAATGAAATCTTTTCTGTTGAAAATAGAATTTTGGGCCTGAGATGTAGCAATTTCGGTAGAATTCTTGCCAAATTTTCACAAAGTGCTGGGTTGGATCCCCAGCACCATGTAAACTGGAGGTGGTGACATAGATCTGTATTCTCTAGCTTTTGGGAAGCCCCAAGTTCTAACCCTCCATAAACTGTGCATGGTGGCACATGCCTGTAATCCCAGGACTTGGGAAACATGAACATTAAATCATCAAGGTCCTTAGGTACATAGTGAGTTTAAAGCCAGCCACATGACCTTTTTTAAAAGGTAGGGTTTTTTTTTAAAAAGATTTATTTATTATGTATACAATATTCCTCCTGCATGTACACCTTCATGCCAGAAGAGGGCACCAGATCTCATTACAGATGGTTATGAGCCATCATGTGGCTGCTGGGAATTGAACTCAGGACCTCTGGAAGAGCAGCCAGTGCACCCAACCTCCGAGCCACCTCTCCAGCCCTAAAAGGTAGTTTTCTACTTAAAACTTTGTGGTGGTGGTAATAGTGGTGATGATGATGAGGAAGAGGATTATTGATGATGGTGATTTTTCTTTACATTTTTATTACATTTATTTTGTGGGTGGGGAGTAAGTGGTCCTACACATTCCATGGCATTTGTGTGTAAGTTGGAGGAAACTTGGCAGGAGTCTGTTCTCTACTTGTACCATGTAGGCCTCAGGAATTGAACTCAGGTGGTCAGGCTTGGTGGCCAGTACCTTCGTGGGCTGGGCCATCTCACCAGCTACATTATTTTTAAATCAAGACCCATCGATCATTAAGAGAGCCAAATTGTTGAAGCTTAGTGTCAAAGAACACTTAGAGGTTCATGTGAAAGAAGAAAACATGTCATCTTTGTTTTTCAGTTGATAAAAATCACTTTTGTCATTTAGAGATGAATATTATAGAGTCTCAGGACCAGAAATCTTCTTGGCCAAAGCAAAGGGATATTGTGCATAGGTGGGGCCTTGACAATTTTGTTGATTTCTCTACAGAATACAGCTTTCCAATCTACAGTTCAACACTTTTGTTTTTGGAAGGCAGACTTTTTCTGTGTAACCCTGGCTGTCCTAGAACTATCTCTGTAGACCAGGCTGGCCTCGAACTCACAGAGATACATCTGCCTCTGTCTCCCAAGTGCTGGGATTAAGGGCGTGAACAACCACACCCAGCAAATTTGTCTCCTGTAAAAGTATGCCAGTAAACATTTTCAAAACCAACTCTCCTTCAAATATGGTTTTTGTAACCTCATTTACCTGCTTCAACTAGGCCTCCTGGTTACCAGACACCAGTAACCTCTTAAAGATGCCTTCAAAACATAACTTCTTACACATCACAATTGTGTTTCAGTTGTAAATTTATTTCGTGTGTGTATTTCTGTGTATTTGTGAATATGTGAACATGCATGTGTAGGTCAGAGAACTCTCTCCTCCACTGTGTGGGTTTTGGGGATTGAATTCATTAGGCTTAGTGGCAAATACCTTTACCTACTGAGCCACCCTTCAGACCTGTTTCAAGTTTTTGCCCAAGCATGATCTTTAGTAGAATATGAAGGACCATATTACAAATGGCACAAGTTGCCTTGTGTTTATGGTTTTATTTTATTAATTATTTTTTGAGATAGGGTATCATGTCGCCCAGGCTGGTTATTAAATCTCTATGTAGCCAAAGCTGGCCTTCAACTTTTTTTCTTCTGGGTGCTGGGATTACAGATGTGCACCACCCTATTTATGGGGTGCTGGGGATCAAATCTAGTGTCTCAGCAAGCTGGGCAAGCATTCTATCTGCTAATGAATAAAATAACATTATTCTTAGTGATAATATTAGAGATACATAGAAAATAAATTGGGGGAAATCACACAATTATTGTATAAGGAAAAGTCATTTGGGCAGAATAATTGGTTTTCTTGATACTGAGCAGTGATATTGTTGAGTTTACCATTTGAGCTCTTGAGCTCTGATTATCCTTGACAGATCATCTCTGCAGTACTTGCTGTAGATTAGCCTTCATTGCATTCAGATACCCAAACATTTTCTACTTTCTATGTTGCGTCACACTGGGTTGTGGTGGAATTTAGACATGGCTTTCTTACTTGCATCATTTTCTTCTCAGTTATCATTTATGTGGACTGGAGAGTAAAGCCAGGTTGGGAACATAGATTATGGTAAAATTGTACAGCACGGCTATCTTCTGCCACATTGTGAGGTATTGGTTTTTGCCTAGTGTGTTGATGATGTAGGTGGGGACTGCTTGTACGATAGTTTATATGTTATCTTTTGCGTACACATAATAAAGGGTAATGGTTTGGTTGGAAGTATTTGGAAAATGGTGTCTAACTTTTAGATAAACAGTTCTTTTGGGATAGTGACCCTCAGAAGTGTTAGGCAGGTAAATTAGTAACTCTGTATGGCAGGTTGTGTCTGAATTTGTAATAACATATTAGACAAACAATGGTGGCCTGATATTAATAGACTACTGTCAGTTCAGCCATAACTGGTTTGAAATAGTATTGATTTTTATTTTTAACAGTTATGAATATGTTTTTATTGATAGCTAATATCAAATAGTAACATGTGAAGTGAGTTCTGGAATTAACTTGTTTTATGTTTTGTACGTGGGGGGGGTGTTCCTAGGTGTGCCCTGTGTATACAGTGGCTGCAGAATCCAGAAGAGGGCATCAGATCCTCTAGAACTGGAGTTGCAAGCAGCCGTTAGTAACCTAATATGGGTGCTGTAAAAGGACCCTGGGTCCTCTGCAGGAGCATCAACAAGTGTTCTTAACTGCTGAGCCATTTCTCCAGCTGTGCAATAAATTTAGATAGCTAGTGATTTTTGAGAGCAAGAAAACAAGTTTCTGGGAGCTAATAAAACATAGATGAACATGTTTTTAAATTATTTATTCTTGAAATATATATATATATATTACTTTTCAATTGTGTGTGTGTTTGTGTTTCAGTACATGAATATAGATGCCTGAGAAAGCCAGAGGAATTGGTTTCCTAGGGCTAGAATGTGGGTGCTGGGAATTGAACCCATGTTCTGTGCAAGAGCAGCATTCTCTCTTAACCACTAAACTATCTCTCCAGCCCTTATTTATTTATCAATACATAAATATTTATAAATATTCTGTCTGACTGTGTGTATGTATGCACATGCACATCAAATGTGTAGAGGTCAAGGAGCAGTTTTCTGGGGTTGGTTCCTCACTCTACTGTGTGGGTTTTGGGGATTGAACTCAGGTTGTTAGGCTTGGTGGAAAGCACTTTTACCAGCCGAGCCATCTCACCGGCCCACTTAAAAAAAAAAAAAAGATTGCCTGAAATTATTTTAGGTAAGTTGCAGTTACAGATCTTTGTATTGTGCCTAAAGGTTAGATCCTTGGCAAAATGAAGTTAAGTTACAATAATCAAATTAGACATACAGGAAGATATGGCAGATAAAAATGGTGATGATAAATGGAGCTAGGGAGATGGTCAGTTGGTAAAATACTTGCCATACAGGCATGAGAATCTGAGATTAGTCCCTAGCACTCATTTTTTAAAATGAACTCAATCGTAGTTTATAGAGGTTTTTTTGATCTAATAATGCTGTCTGGGCCTATTCATTCATTCATTTTTACTGTATAGGTCTTTTGGTTTCCAATTTTGTTTTTATGGGTTTTCTGTGTGTTCAAATGTGTGTGTCTCTGTTGTGGTACTTGTGATTTTTTTCTTTGGCTCCTTTTCTGTTTGTTTTGGCCTAATCTGGTTTTTAGTTTGTTTTATTATTATTATTAGATGTTTGTTTTCTAATGAGAGAGAGAAAGGTATGGAGCTGAGTGGTAGGGAGGTAGGGAGAATCTGGAAGGAGCTCAGGGAGAGGAGACTGTAATCAGAATATATTATTTGGCCGGGTGGTGATGGTGCACACCTTTAATCCCAGCACTCAGGAGGTAGAGGCAGGCAGATCTCTGAGTTTGAGGCCAGCCTAGTCTACAAAGCTAGTTCCAGGACAGCTAGGGCTGTTACAGAGAGAAACCCTGTCTCAAAAAGAAAAAAAGGGAAGAATATATTGTATGAAAAAAATCTATTTTCAATTAAAAATATAAATGTAATGAAGAACTTGTAGTAGTGCTGGGGTAGAGACAGGTTGATCCCAGATGTTTTTGGGCCAGCAAGTCTAGCTGAATCAATGATCTCCAAATTCAATGAAAGACTTTGTCTCATAAAGTCCCAAATGGTAGAGAAAATCACCAGATTTTGACCTCTGGTTTCCATACATATGTGAACACTTAAGTACACACATGTATACCCAAGAACATGTACATATGCATACACTCTTATCCCCTACCAAAATGGTGACAGATGAGAATTGAAGAAAATTGTCGGATTGGATTTGCCGAATTACCCTGACATTGGCAAAGTAGAATCTTTCAGAGATTGTCAGTTGGTTCAGATGAAACATACCCTAGAATTTACCCACAATTCCCAGACACTACCCTGCTTTGTCAGCTTCTTGTGGGACATACAGATTTAATTGCTAGTAATTATTCGTAATATCACAACTGTATTCAAAATTAAAGTTGTACAATACACACATGAAAAGGTTTTCTTTAGAAATAGAGTTGGAGTTTATTAAAAGGAATGTAAAAAAAGATATATTTTTATGTGTATGGGTGTTTTGTTTACTGATATGTCTGTGCATCACATGCATGCTGGTAGAGACCAGAAAACGGCGTCAGATCCCCTGCAGCTGGAGTTAGATGATTGTAAGCTGTCATATGGTGCTGGGATTTGCACTCAGATCTTCTGGAAGAACAGCCAGTGCTCTTAATCGCTCAGCCATCTATGCAGCCTTCAAAGGTATTTTTAAAAATAGACTTAAGTGTGGTGGTGGTGGTGGGTAGCAGGTGTCTAGGGGAGTGCTTAACAGAAAGGCACCCATGGAAAAAAAATAAGATATGTACCAGTGAGGGTCTCTGCTTCTCAAGGGAGCGTCACTGAAAAGACTGATCTTAATTGTGCTTATTGAAATTGATTGAGGTAAACAAAAGTTAATTTTGTGCAAATTGGTATTTCATACTGCATCACTTGTTTGTAAAATAACCTATCTTACATCCTGAGGTCTGGCTTTGCTTCATTTAACAAATGCTTAATGAGTACCCACAGTGGCCCTGCCCTCTAATTAAGAGTTTAGTCTTGAGCTGGAGACAGAGGTGTGAAGAAGTCACCTGTAGGAACAAATAGCATGGGTAAGGTGGACAATCTATTCTGAGAGTTGCTAGGAAGGCCACCCTGAGGTGACTTTTAAGTGAGTTTAAGGATAAGAAGGATTATTAATTGGAGGGCTAGTTTTCCAGAAGAGTAGGTGCAAATACCCTGAGGCACGGTGAGAGACTTAGAGGCTTTTGAAAAACAAGGTCTTGGAATCCTAGCTTGTTATGTGTATATGTATGGAAATAAATGTATAAATGGGTAAAACTAGAAAGGAGACCTGGAGAAGGTAAAAAGGTGCTGCTGAGGGGGTAGTGAAGGGCAAAAGGACACATGCGACCTGACAGCTGACAGGAGACGAGGGAGGGGGGATGTAGAAAGAGGGTGAAAAGGAGAAGGGGAGACGGGGGAAGAGAATATACTAAAAAGACTGTATTGCTTGAAAATACCATAAAATGAGGGGCTGGAGAGATGGCTCAGTGGTTAAGAGTACATACCACTCCAGTTCAGTTCCTAACACTCATGTCAGGTAACTCAAAACAGCCTGTATCTCTAGCTCCAGGGGCCCCATCCCTGCTTCTGGAATCCTGGGCACTCATGTACACATTCCTCCATGTATGTAATTAAAAATAACATTAAAAACATCTCAAAATAAAGTAACATAATGAGATCTAATGCCCTTGTATACAAATTTTTTGTTTTATTTATTTTATGTGTATGCTTGTTTTTGCATGTATGTGTACCACATTCGTGCCTGGTGCCAGAAGAGGGCTTCAGATTCCCTGAATCTGGAGTTAGATGGTTGTGAGACACCATGCTAGGAAGGAATCCAGGTCCTTTGCAAGATCAACAGAGGGCCTTAACTGTTCAGCCATCTTTCCAGCCTATTTTTATGCTAACTAAAAGTAATTTTGAAAGGAAGAATTCTAGCCAGGTGCACCCCTTTAATCCCCAGCACAAAGGAAGGCAGAGGCATGTGGGTCTCTGTGAGTTTGTGGTCAGTCTGGTCTACAAAGTGAGTTCCAGGACAGCCAGGACTGTTACACACAGAGAAACCCTGTCTCAACTCCCCTTCACCCCCAAAATGAAGAATTCTAAAATGGCTAGAAAGGAGAAAAGCCAAAGCCAAAGCACAAGTGGGCAGAGGTCAGACCTTGAAGATTTTAGTAGTCCCGCTCTCCTGCCTTGTCTCCTGGGAAACTGTTGAAGTTTAAGCAGGGGTGTGATGTGAAATGCCGGGCTGCAAAAAGCCCAGAATTTCAGCTCAATGGAGTCTTAGCAGTTTGTCAAAAAGGTCATAATCTCTGCAAGGTAAAATATTCTTCTCATCTCATTAAAACTTTTGCAACTGCTTCCTTGATTGATTGTCATCTGTGGTACTTTTTTCACTGTTTTTTTAGAAACTACCTTTACTTTCCTTCCTCACCATGCTGTTAACCTTATATAGGAATGTCGCTTCTATTTATAACTGAATTAAAATATTTTTTCTAACAGTTTCATCTCTCTCCCTTTTTTAAACTTAAAACTCTCCTGGTTCTCCCTCATCCCATTTATCTGCTGAAGCTATTTAATGTCTTAATGAAGCATATTTATTAAATACCAACATTAAATTTGAATTCTTTTGTCTTTCCAAATACAACGTCTTGGATCTGGCTTAATAGTTCTCAACATTTATGCTGTTTTGTTTTTTTTCTTCCTAGTTCGTGTTTTTTTATGCACTTACAGTGTCTTTAGGTAATTTTGTTCATGTTGCTTAGGGGCATCCGACTTCAGGAAGAATACCATTTCAAACCTGGTTCCTTTGTGACCTTGTCTTTTCTATTAAACTCTTCTGTGCCAGACTTTTATTCTTCTTTACTTTCTCCGTGTATACATATGTGTAAGTGCATGCTTTATCACTCTCTACCTTAACCATGGCTGGCCAGCACTCCTGATCCAGTCTTCTTATCTATGATCCCAGATCCCCAGCAGCAGTGAAGTTAGGGGCAAGAAGGGTTATCCCTGGCCTTTTTACAGAGATGCTGGGGATCTGAACTTAGGCCATATGGTCTTAACCCACTGAGCCATTCCCCAAGTCCATGTTGTTACTATTATGCTGGCCTTCCCAGTCAGTACACTGTCCCTTTAAAAAGAAGCTCCACCAACTCCTAATGTCTCCCTCCTGTAGAGGCAGGGTGGTCTAGGCTCTCTCTTCCCTGCTGTTGTTCTGAAGAGGCAGCTCTTTGCCTCTCCCCCTTCTTTTCTCTCTCTTCTCTCTCTTTCGTTCTCTCTGTCCCTCTCCCTCTTCTCCCTCTGTCTCTGTCTCTATCTCTCTATCTCTCCCTTCCTCCCCATACTCTAAATAAAACTTCATACTCCCTAAGCTCTCTCCGTGTGGCACATTCTGTGTCTCCCAGAGTCTGGAACCTGCCACAGGTCACTCGCGCTGTATCATTCATTAGTGCCATATAACACGTGTCCGACTTTGTGTTCAGGTTAGTTTAGGTAAGCACAAGCTCTGTAGAGGTACTATTGAATATCCTGATTTATTCCATTCTCCTAAAGTAAGCATCCTAACATGTTTAGGAGATGTTTTTTTGAGACAAAGTCTCAAGTAGCCTTGCTTTTAGCAGAGGATGACTTTGAGTTACAGGAATGTACTGCTGTGCCAGACATTTTTTTTGAGGATATCTTCAGCCATACAAAAATTTTGTTTGCCTTGCTGACTGCATAAGGCTCAGGTCTTCCTTAGTTCAGAATTGTTAGCTCCTATATGTATTGAATGGTGCTATTGCCCCTTACCCCCCTCTACATATGCAAAGAATAACCACAGCATAATCACTTCCTTCTTCTAGGATTTCCTTTGCAACCTACATTTTAATGTAGCCTTAAACTTAGCTTACTTTTGGCATGAGTTCTTAGGCTTTATTGAACTGTCTTATACCTGCTCAGTCTGCCTGCCTGCCTTCCCTCCCACCTTGATTGGTGGCCCTCCCTTGCTCCCTTTCTTGGTGGTGTTGAAGAGTTGGAAAATAGTTTGTCATTTTTTTCCAGTTTCATTCAGCCCAGGGCATGTACTTGAAAATAATTGCCTCTTTTCCAAATTAAGGGCATGTAACCAATGTTTTTGTCCCAGTGGTTTCTCTAGTCCCCAGAGTTAATATCCTTGATTTAGAGGTGTGTTTTGAAGTCTCTATGTGCGGGGTTGGTAAAAGAAATGGAGATTTTCTTGGATGACCTTATGCTAGGGTAACAGTTGGAGTATTTTAATGTCATTGCTCTTGTTCGGGCAACTGAGGGAATGTTGACATCAGTATAAGCAATGGTGATGTTCTGTAAGCCAGCAGGAGAGGCCAGATGCAGTGACCAAAGCACCAGGTTATAGCACGTTCAAATGGAAAGGCAGGGTACAAGTGGCCTAGGCAGACTTAAGGCAAAATAAATAAGGGACAAAGTGGCTTGAGCGTGGGTGCAAAGAATCTTAAGAGAGGCCCAGAAATGTCAAGTAAAAGGAATGGGCCTTAAGAGGGTATATTCACGACATGGATCTACAAATAGACATGTAAACCTGGGAGAATTGCAAAAACAACAACAAAGATGGCAATTCATGTATTGTCCTAGGATTTGGGTTTTTTTTCATTGTGGCTCGAGAATGAATGAATATTAAAGCTCGTAGCTTAAATAGTGGTGGATCTTAGGGAAATGGACAAACCCATGGTATGTTTTCTGAGCTGTGAACTCTGGTGGCATAGTGTAGTCTCTGCATGTGGCACATAGGAAATGCTCAAGAGACATTTCTTCTGTGAATGATGATTCTTTTCTGACCTCTCCCATCCCCTCATGCCAGGGCCACCTTGTTTCCTGGCTTCTCTGTATTAGGTACCTATCTAGTGACTGTCCCTTTCTGTTTCCCCTGTAGAAATGCCTGATTAGTCACCTGTCTATGGGCATAATTGTGCCATCCTTGGCCCCATGTTGGTACATGAGTAGGTGCCAATGGCTCCCTATGGGGTGCTGCAGACTTTTCCACCTGTGTTTATAGTACAGCATATGGGAAGGCCAAAGCTGATAACTGTAAGAGTGACATTTAAGAAGTTTTTCATGATTTATTATACTAGTTCATGTAATTGCAGAGCCCTCCTCCTTCATAATAAATTCTCTCTGACCCCATCTCTCTCTCCCTCCTTCCTTCTCCCCCTTCCTCCCCTTTACCATCAAACAAAGCTGTCATTTGTTGAACGTATTGCTTATTTAGCATGTGTCTTCATACACTCCTAGGCTACTCCTTAGGCCTTATAGACTGGCAAACTAGTTTGATGTCTTACCATACTGAGGTAAAATATTGTCACATAAAACCACTCTGAGGCTAGGCGGTGGTGGAACACGTTTTTAATTATAGCACTCAGGAGGCACAGTTAGTTACGCGGATCTAGAGGCAGGTCAGCCTGATCTACAGAGTGAGTTCCAGGACAGCTAGGGCTGTTATACAGAGACACCCTGTCTCAGAATGGGGTGGGGGGGAGCCATCACTCTGGGAATGTAGTGACTTAACCAAAAAATTAATTTGTTATGATATAAATTAGTTAGATGGACTTCTGCCATGCTTTACCAGAAAATGTGCACCCCAGCCTCTCTTGCTGGGGTATAGGCTTGTGACGTAGCTTTGACTAGTAAGTTACACAGTGGAGACTTGGACACAGAGTGAACATTGTGTAATGGTGATCATTATACACTGAATTGATAACCTGAAAATCATGTTGATAGAGAACTTTTCCTTTAAAAAATACTTATTTTTTAATTTGTGTATATGCGTGCGTGCCTGTGTGAGTTTTTGTGTATTATGTGCATGCAGGAGCCCATGGAGGCCAGCAGAAAGTGTCAGATCTGTTTGGAACTAGAACTCCAGGCAATTGTGAACTGTCACGTGGGTCCTGGGAATCCAGCCCAGGTGATTTGCAGTGAGTGCTCTTATAACCACTGAGCCATCTCTCTAGCCCGAGGCTTTGAAGGCATGGCATGGAAATTTAGTCTTTAGTGTTAACTAAGTTATGGTGCTAATGTAGAAGCACATGTGATTTATTGCATTTTTTGTTGTTTATCTTTCTTTGCTTGGATTATCTAGAATTTGTGGTTAGATGTCTTATGATCATTTAGGGGATATTTTTAGCCATTATTTCTTCAAGTACTTCTGTTCTATTCTCTCTTCTTTCCACGATCCTAATTATATTGTGTCAGGACCTTTGATACTGTCCCATAGATCTTTCTTATTACCCCCTGCCCCAGTGTTATTCTCTCACCTTCAAGTTCACTAATTGCTTTCCTTGGCTGAGTTGAGCCAAGGCTGGAGAGCCTCTTGCAGTGAGCCTTCATCTCTCTCACATTCCATTGGTGGCAGTTTCAATTGGAGTCCTCTTTACACTTCCCATTTCTCTGCTGGAATTAACCATCAGACTTTTCATGTTGTTCTTTTTTGGGGGTCAGAGCCCCCAGGATACTGTTTAACAGTAAACTATTTCCAGTATCTCCTAATGTCTGGCTCTTTATGTTTTCTGAGCATTTGTTTCTTTGTGTTCTCTTATGCCTTGTGGTTTAATTTTCTTATAAATCGTTGCAAGCCTGACTTACTGTGTACAATGCTAGAGATGGAGGTATATAGTTTTATGTTTTGCATGGGCATGTCTTTCTTTCTGCTAGGCCTTTAATGCTGGGATCTGAGTTAATCCAGTTAAGAGTTGGGCTGCCCCCCCCCCATCATTATGGTTTCTCTCAGAGTTCCTCAGGCTTCAAATTCTCTTAGTGATATTTTGCATTTGAGCGGGAAGTAGAACCTATTCCATTCAAAATTTTCAGTCTCCTCTTTGATTTGTGCCTTGGCAAGTTTCTTTTTTACAGGCTCTTGTTTTCTCTTTGCCCTTGAATTTTGCCTTACTGTTCTTTAGCTCCCAGGAACAGTAAGGCAAGCTTGATGGAGTGGTAGAATATGGTCTCTTTTTTTTTTTTAATTAAACCTTAGATTTATGTTGAAGTCCTGGGGTCTTGCCTCTCTGACTATTTTATTGGCCTCTTTATGGAATCCTATCCCGCTCCTGAAGTAGGATACGGTACCCCCATCCCCCCTTGCCGGGAGATTTCACCCAGGTCTTAAGGATAGGAATGGATGAAGGTAACAACTGTCTTTACTTTCTCTGTCGGACATGGGAATGATGTGGGGGGAGGGCCTTGCTCCCCAGGCACTGTTGCTGTGCAGCTTGCATCATAAGACAGCATCACAGTGGACAACCTTAAGGCTCTTTCCTTTGCCTCAGTGCCTGTGGGATATGGGCAGAGGTTGGTGGCTGGAGGTTCAAGATCCTGCAGAAGACTGGGGCTTCCCAAACTCTGCAGCCCCCATAGTTTCACACCGCCCCTTCAGCAAGCTACATCAGGCTTTTACAACTTTATCACCTGTTTCAGACTCCTTCTCTAGTCTTCACTTGCAGTCTATTCCAGGTAAACACCATATTGTCCCCTGCCTCCCCATTTCTCCACTTTTTGAGCCAACTGTTTGCTCTATATTGGGTCAGAAGTGTGGTTACTCTTAACATTTTAACATACGTGTTTAGTTAAACCTAAGACTGAGATTTTAGAATGCTTAGTCCTAACCCTAGTGGCCTCTTCCATGATAATGTTTCTTTTATGTTATTTTGCTTCAAACTACCTTAAGCCTATAAAAGTAGTGAATATTTATTCACCAGTATGCTCTTTGTATTTCTTTGCTCAGCATTCTTCATTCACCCCATTTCTTCCCTGTCGGCACAGTTTCCTTCTGTCAACATGCAAAGCTTTAACGAAAGGAGCCACATATGAGTAGCGTGTTCATGTTACTCCAAATGTCCTGTTCTGCTGTAGAAAAGAGGGCGTGAACTTTTATTGCCCTGGAAAAGAAGCTTATGAATTGATTTGCTTATGGAACACAGGTAGAGGGGGAATTGTAAGCCTTAGATGTATTGCTTACACTATCAGCTTTACTGTTGGACACTAGGCGTGGTAGGCTTAGTGATGTATTATAAGCGTTTTATCTAAAAGTCAAGAAGTTTTAGGTCACAAGCAGGCTATTAAAAAGGGACAAATAGTAACCAAAAATAATTTGATTCTTGACCTGAAAGGTCCCATCTCTCCAGAATCCCTGTGTTCTGTGCAGTCAAGGTCAGGCTCTTTAATATACATGCGGCTCCTTCAGAGAACTTCACATTCTGTCTAAGTAATATTCTTAAGTAGTTCTTTCTTTCTTTCTTTTTTTTTTTTGTTTTTTGAGACAGGGTTTCTCTGTAGCTTTGGAGCCTGTCCTGGATCTAGCTCTTGTAGACCAGGCTGGTCTCAAACTCACAGAGATCCGCCTGCCAATGCCTCCTGAGTGCTGGGATTAAAGGCGTGCGCCACCACCGCCTGGCAAAATTTATGGTGAAATTGTTTTGTTTGTTTTTTAGGACAGGGTTTCTCTGTGTAGCCCTGGCTGTCCTGGAACTTGCTCTGTAGAACAAGCTGGCCTTGAACTCACAGAGATCCACTCACCTCTGCCTCCCAAGTGCTGGGACCAAAGGTGTGTGCCACCACTGCCCAAGTAGTTCTTTCAATAACTGCCCACTAGTAGTAAATCTGTTCTTAATGTTTCCGAAAATGTCCCTATTTCATGTTTTCTCTTGAATGATTGCTAAACAGGGTATAGAATTTCAGGTTGACAGTCGTTTTCCCTCTGCACTTTGATAACATGAGTCTTTTGTGTTTTGACAAGGCTTGTTAATGTGAAGTATGTAGTTAGTTCATTTGTAGTTTCATAGTAGGCAGGTCATTATCTTTTCTTTTGGGCGTTCTTTGAAGCCTTTTTTTTTTTGGTTGTCAGTTTCTATGTACTATCTTTAGCCATGAATTTATTCTTATTTATCTTGCATTTATTTGGTATATTCCATCAGTCTGAGGACTCCTGATATTCTCAGTTATGTTTGTGATCTTTAAAAATATTGTTTCTCTTCCATTTTCCCTTCCTGGAGCTATTGTTTAGATGTTAGAACTTTATTGTATATTCTCTCTCTCTCTCTCTCTCCCTCCCTCCCTCCCTTCCTCCCTCTCTATCCTCCCATGTATATGTGTAAATGCAGTATGTGCATGCCTGTGGGGATGCCAAGGACATCATCGAATATCATTTGTGCATTAACTATTCACCTTGACTTTTAAAACAAATTCTATTTGTTTTTATTGTAGGTATATGGTATGTGTGTATGTATGTATGCCATGTTGTACACATGTGGAAGTCAGAGGACAGCTTTCTGGAGTCACTTCTCTCCATCCACCTTTATGTGTGTTTTGGGTGTTGAACTCGGGTTGTCAGGCTTTGTGGCAAGTATTTTTATTTTTTTAGCTTCTCTCCTGTCCCCTGACACAGCTTTTTTTTTTTCTGAGCTAGATCTCTCATTGGCAGGGAGCTTGGCTAGGCTGACTGGCAAGTCCTAAGGATCCATCTGTTTTCCCTTTCCAGGGCCTGCTGCCACACCCATTATTTTTAACTTGGATACTTGGGTTCTGGGGATTGAACTCAGTTCCTCATGCTTAGGGTTTGGCAAGTGCTTTACCAACTGATCCATCACTCCAGCCAAAATGTTTTTTACTATTTTAATATTCAAAGTTCTGTCTCTTCTGGGTAACTTCTTAGCACCTTTTTTTTTTTAAAAAAAAAAAAGAAAGTCAAAGTTTATTGAATACACTGAGGGGCAGTGGGATGGGCAGTAACAAGAGTACTGGCTGTAGCAAATTTCTTACCAATTTCTTTCCTTTGGACACTTAAAATATAGCTATATTGAATGTTCCCTTGGATTATTTTCTTATGGATTTCTTGAAGAAGGAAGTCTCTCATTTATCTTCACTTCTAGGCTTCAATCCTTTTGCTTCCTTCTGTATGTGGTTTGCAATATTTGCTAACTTCAGAAGTGTCTGCCTAGGTTGAGAAGTGTGATTATTCCTTAGCTGTTTTTAATATTCTTTGAGGTATTACTCAGAAGAGGGAGTATAAATTCTGCTTCTGAAGACCATCTTGTCCCAGAACTCACTATGTAAATCAGGCTAGACTGGAACTCATAGGGATCTACTGGCCTCTTCTCTATAATGTTAGGATTAAAGGTGCAGGCTACCACACTCAGCAAGGTCCCACCTATTAGCACTATTATAATGAGAACTACATCTCAACATGAATTTTGGAGTGAACATTCAAACCATAGTGGTTGATTTTCCCGTTGATTTTTATAGATCCTTCCCATCAGTTTCCTCCTTGCTACTTACTCATCACTGTTGATGCTGTCTTACCATGCTGACATGGTAACCTTGCCTTCTCTTTCCCAAGACTTCACTTTTCTGAGTTTCTTTAGCTCCTGGAACCATCTTGAGATAAATCAGCTTCCCTACTTAGACCTGCCCTTCCTTCCCTTCTGTCTTTCTCAGATGACATATTGCTTGATGCTTGGTTGCTGCTTGAGATTAGGCCCTTCCCAGGGAGCCTCAGTTTCAGTGAAGCTATTTCAGTGGTGGTTTTTAATTGCCTATTCCCTCTCTTTCTCCCTATCTTGTTCTTAGAGAGTTCTCAATGGGGAGAAGCAATTTTTGCTCTCAGGACATCATGAGGGTAGAGTCCAAGGATGCTGGCCAACATCCTAGTATGTACAAGCTAACTGTCCATGACAGAATTATGTCTCAAATGTCAGCAGTGCTGAGATTGAGTAACCTTGTCGAGGTCTTAGTTTCACTTTGGGCTCTTCTGTTTTCTTTCTTTTTCTTTTTTTTAAAGATTTATTTATTTATTACATATACAGTGTTCTGTCTGCATGTATGCCAGCACACCAGAAGAGGGTACCAGATCTCATTATAGATAGTTGTATGTCACCATGTGGTTGCTGGTAATTGAACTCAGGACCTCTGGAAGAGTAGCCAGTGCTCTTAACCTCTGAGCCATCTCTCCAGCCCGGCTCTTCTGTTTTCTTTGCCCATATTCTTATCTTTATGGATCTCATCTTAGAATACCTTTCCTCAGGGCTGGGGAGATGGCTCAGTAGTTATAAGCACCTATTACTCTTGCAGAGGATCCCAGGTGTGTTCCCAGGGCCCACACGACTTACTTGCAACTGCCTGTAGCTCCAGTTCCAGGTGCTCTGATGCTGTCTTCTGGCCTCTGTATACAACTATACTCATGTGCATGTACAACATACACACACCCCAATTTTTTTTAAATTTACTTAAGAAAAAGACAACTTCATGAGAGCCACATGTCCACTTCTCTTCTCGCTTCCTAACCCTCTTCTTATCTAAATGGTTGAAAGAGTAGTCAGTAAATAAATAGTTTGTCTTTTTTTTACTCATTTCTCAAACTTCAGCTGTTTCTTCCTAATTTCCCATCTTCATTACCACTTACACTATTTTTTTTTCTGAGATCACTAGTGACTTGTATGTTTCATCTAGTAGACCCCTCTCATCCTGATGTTACTTGGCATTTCGGTTGCATTTGACAATCACTGTATACTGGCATCTGTGTTCTTCATGTCCTTCTTTTGGATTTATTTTTCTGATTCTCCCATGGATTCTTATTTGACCCCAGTTTTTTGTACCTTTTTGAAACAGGGTTTCACTGTGTATCCCTGGCTAGTCTGGAACTCATAGTGTAGCCCAAAAGTCACAGAGATCCACTTGGCTCCCTCTCCTGAGCGTTAGTTTGAAGCAGGGTCTCATGTAGTTCATGTGGATAAGGCTAATCTCAAAGTCATGATCCTCCTATTTCTACCTCCTGAGTGCTAGGCCATTGACAA
Source organism: Ondatra zibethicus (assembly GCA_004026605.1). Taxonomy (NCBI): domain Eukaryota; kingdom Metazoa; phylum Chordata; class Mammalia; order Rodentia; family Cricetidae; genus Ondatra; species Ondatra zibethicus. Next base: position 20,086 of record PVIU01020649.1, read on the forward strand.
GTGCTGTCCTGTCTTGAGCAAAATTGTTTTTGCTAGTTATCCCCTTTGCTTGTTTTTGTAGAGCGTGTGGGTTGCTTTCTTCAATTGTTAGGGTCATAGGACGCCCATTCCTTATGGAAGGCACAGTTAATTAGTGCTTTGTTCCAATTCTAAGGCATCGCCATTAGTGAGGACTATTCCTGGTCTTGGATGTCATTTTAGAGAAACAGAACTGGGGAAATGCTACAGCAGCATTAGACCTCCTGAAAGAACAGGGAAGGACACTGACCGTGGTGTTCCCAGCTCTGCATTAATGCAGCTTGCTTGCTTCTTTCATTTACTTAGTCCCTACTGCCTCTAATTGTATTTATTATCTTTCACAGGCTGTTTTGGAAAAACACGTCTTTTGAGAGCATGCCTCTTTTCTTTATACAAAACTTTGGGTTCTTGAACTTTGTTGGTGTTTTTCAATCTACTCCATCGTATTTATTCTCCTTTACAACTTTCTTGTAATTCTGCACTGGTGTGTCTGGTACAGTTAAATTTTCAGGTCTGGATTTCATTTTGCTTATCTCATTGGGGTTTAATGTAGGGAGAGAGGTAAATCTGTGTTTGTCCAGCTATTTATTCTATTATAATTTTTTGAGGCAGGATCTTATGTAGCCTAGGCTGGCCTGGGACTTGTTATGTGGCCAAGGATGTCATTGAATTCCTGCACTTCCTGCTTCCATGTCCTCAGTGCAGGGATTACAAGCTTGAGCTACTATGCCTGATTTGTGCAGTCCTGGGGATTAACCTAGGGCTTCATGCTACACAAGCCCTGTACTAACTGAGCTGCAGCTTCAGCCCTAGTCAGCCATTTTAAAGTAGAACCTCTGGGCCCCCTACCTCAATGCACTCCCTCTTTTCCTGTATTGTGGACATCGTGGTAGTAGATGCCTTTTAAAGCAAATTCTTGTGTGTAGTTACACTTATTTTTCTTGTCTAGGCTTTTAATCCTTTGCTTTTAAAGCGTGCCTCTTATATCCTTTAGAATTGCTGTGGGCAATGGTGGATGATTCCCATGGGGCTGTGCCACGCCCCTGAGAAGTCAGGGAGAAATGTTGCTGAGTCACCTGAACAAAAGCTACCTGTTAAAAATTTCTGTCCCGTTGGGCTGGATGATTGTTTTTTTTGTTGTATGTTCAGAATTACTAGTCGGATTGAACATTTGCATGGATCATTCATTGACTGTTTATATTTTTCTTTCTGTACTTTCTTTTCATGTTAATAAAAACCTTTTTCCCTTTTACAGGGTTTTGTTAATTCCTTCAATACAGAATAAGCAAATATTTATGTTATATTGATCAGATTTGCTTAGCTTTATATTTGTTATGACCTTATTTGTGGAAGATCATAATTCATCTGTACCTTTAAAAATAATAATACTTCACTGGACATAACGACACATACCTCCAATCCTAGTACTCAAGAGGCAGAGGAAGGGAGATTGCTACAAGTTTGACACTATTTTTTTGCTTTCTGTTGCTGTGATAAAATGTCTGATCAAAACAAAACAACCAAAAAATAACACACACTCACACAAAATAAAACTTCTGACCAAAAGCAACTTGGGGAGGAAAGCATTTATTTTAGTTCCTTGGTTATATTCCATTATTGAGGGAAGTCAAGATAGGAACTCAAGGCAGAGGCTTGAAACAGAAAGCTAGGAGAAATGCTACTTACTGGCTTACTCAGCTGCCTTTCTTATATAGCCCAGGCTCACATGCCCAGGGTCGGCACAGTCCACAACAGGCTGGACTCTCCTACATCATTTAGAATGAAGAAAATACCTCACAGATATGCCTAGTTTTTCAGTTGAGATCCCCTCTTCCCAGGTACGTCCGGGTCTGGGTCAAGTTAGCAAAAACCAACTAGCACAGAATCCAACCTGATTCTGTGGTTAGATAGTATGCAGCCAGTGTTAGCCATCCCATACAGTGAGACCCTGTCTCAAAAACAGACAAACAAAAACCAAAACAAAACGAGTAGTAACAAAAAAGTAGCTCTCAAGGTGATTTTGAAAACTAAGTAACAGTGAAGTGCCCAGCTCAGTAGTGACTGTATAATATGCACTAGTTCATTCTTCCTCTGTTCATTCACGTGTTTACTGAAGCCTTGCCTACATGAAGGGATGCAGAGATATTTAAGGCTGTTTCCTATCCAAGGATAAACATTAGGTTAGTATATGTATTTTCTATTTCTAATTCACCCTTCCTGCCTTTTTGGCATGCTGTTCTGAAACTGTTTCAGTCTTTCAGCTATGTCATTTCATTTGAGCACAGAACACTTTAAAAGTTGATTTGCTACATTTACTCCATTACATCTCTGTAAGAGTAGCTATTAGCTCCATTTTATGTACGGGGGCCTTGAAGGGTGATCTGCCCGGTTTCTAACATGGGTAAAAATAGAATATATAGAAGAATGCTAACCATTATATTTCCAAACTCAGTAGGTGTTGAATAAATATTTGTTGGGTGAGTGAATAATATGTTATTAAATGGTACATTAAAAGCTGGTTGAGGTGGTACATGGCTTGTATTAATAATCCCAGTGTTTGGGAGGTGGAGGCAGGAGGATTGTGACTTAAAGACTGTCCCCAGACATATAATGCATTTGAGGTTAACCTAGACTATGTGAGACCCTATCTTGACACACAGACAGCCAAACCACTCACCCACATCCAAATCAAACACAATTCATTACTTTTATTATTTTACTCTTTTATTTTTGAGACAATTTAATTATAACCTTTCTTTTCTTTAATCCTTTCCAACCCTCCCATATACCTCTTCCTGCTCTCCTTGTATGTCTACTTCTTCCTGCTTTGCTATTGTCCCTGCATACATTATTTGCTTACTAGGAACATTAAAGTTCAATGATTAGAGTCAGTCATAGTGGCACACACTTGTACTCAAGAAGCTGAGGCAGGAGGATTAGATGTTCCAGGCCAGGCTTGGCTACATATTGTAAGGGACTTCCTAAGTTTGGGGCCAGGGTAAATGACCAATTTTTTGTACCTTTAAAAAAAAGGAGGGGTGAGTCCTTAAATGACTCGGTAGGGAAAGGTGTTTTGCCACCGAACCTGACTGCTTGAGTTCAAACTTGGAGACACACGTGGAAAGAGAGAACTGATGTTTGACGGTTGCCCTCTGACTGCCACATGTGTGCCGTGGCGTCCAAATGTGAGTCACACACAATAAACCTAATAATACAAAAATACAAAAACCCAAACAGAAATGGGGGCTGGAGAGATGGCTCGGTGTCTGGTTTGGCTCATAGTAGTAGTTCCTACATCTGGTATAGTGACTAGCGTGGAGTATATTTGTACAGTAAATGTTTGTGAAACAAAGAAATGAATGATGAATGTTCCATTTTTGAATTATTGCTAGAATCTTAATTATTATTTGGATGTGGACAAATTGTTGTGAATTTATTTTTTAATTGTGTATTGTACAAATTATGTCACTGTCCCAAAGTTTATATTCTCAAATCCAGGATTCTTAGTTTTGTTTTTTAAGACTTATGGGTTCTTTGTCTGTACCTGGCTCTCTTGGTCTCCTTTAAATGTTTTTTTGTTTTGTTGTTTTGTGGCGTGGGGGAGCTGGAGAGAGCTCAGTGGTTAAGAGTACTGGCCAGTTGCACAAAGGACCTGGACAATTTGAAGTACTCAGTGGTGGCTCACAACCATCCATAATTCCAGTTCCAGTGATCCAAACTAGTAAACAGAAAAGCACTATTGAAATGATGTAATACTATTCTTACCACTATAGTAATCTTTAGGTGTTTTTGTTTTGTTTGCAGTGCTGGGAATTAAACCTAGGGCCTCATACTGCTAGACAAATGCTTTAACCACTGATTTATATTCCTAGTCTACTTCCTTTGTCTTTTAAATCAAATTTTGTTACCTCTTGTTTTTGGACACACCCATTTTTTCAGATGTGGTTCAAACCCTGTCTCCAGTGTAAATCATGGCCTTCTCAGTCTGAAATAAATATTCTTCATTGAATTTTGGTAGCCATTTTATTTGTATAGCTCATTTGGTAATTATGTGTCTGAATTGTCTCATTTTGCTTGCTGTCTTTCTTCCATTATTTTAGATTCTTGATATGGTTTAGTGCAGTGATTCTCAATGTGTGGGTTGCTACCCCTTTGGCAAACCTCTATCTCCAACATATTTATATCATAATTCATAACAGTAGCAAAAATACAGTTATGAAATAGCAATAAAAATCATTTTATGGTGGGGGTTAGCACAGCATAAGGAAGGTTGAGAACCACTGGTTTAGTGTTTGTCAAAGTCAGTAAACATTTATCGAGCACGTATACTGTCCTAACGGCTGTGAAATGTTTTCATGTATTCCAGCTGTAACAACTGGGCCATGTTGTCACATGTTTAAAAGGCTTCTGTGGCTATCTGAGTTTTACACGTGATTCTTCTGTATGTACTGTATGTGGCAGTGGTTATTTGTCAGTGTGTCACTAACGTGAAAATCAAGTTTAAACATTATTTTATCTTTATTATTTATCTTTCCTTATTCTCCTTAGCCTCTTCCCAGATCTTTTAGAGAAAGCCACCATTTCAAATGGTGGTTGTCATTGTAAGTTGTGTATGTGCAGTAACTTACTGAGAACCTTATGTTGCTCTCCTTTGCCTGCATGGTGGGGACCAAATCCAGGGACCTGTACATTTAGATGAGAGCATACCTCTGAGGTACGATCTCCAGCTCTGTTTTGTTTTGAGAATTTGATATCAAAAGAAGAAAATAATCATAAACTTTTATTTTCTACAATGAATTTGGTTTGAGCCTCAGTTGAAGTCTTAGAAGGAAAACCTTGGTGTGTAGCCTTGAAGGAACGGGAACTAAGGATGTAAGATGTTTCTTGAGAGAATCCTGTTCATTGGATGGATTGTAGCCAATAATTTAGATTTTTTTAAAAAGAAAGAATGACAGGCTCTTGCCTTGTAACACACAAAGGTAAGTTCTGAGTGCTGAGGTTTCAGATGTACACTCCCACATCTGGCTAAATTAATCTTGAAGGTTGCTTATGTTCTATGTAACTAAGAATGCATATATAATTATATTGCTATAACGAATGCTTTTTATTTTTACTCGTGACTGTGTGTGAGAAGGGAGGAGAGAGAGAAAGAGAAAGAGAGAGGAGTGTGTGTGTGTGTGTGTGTGTGTGTGTATGTGTGTGTAATTGCAGGTGCCTTTTGGAGGCCACAAGAGGGTGTTAGAACCCCTGAATCTGGAATTATAGGAGGTTGTGAGCTGCCTGACTTGGGTGCTGAGAACTGAACTCAGGTGTTATTTAAGAGTGATATGTATTCTTAACCGCTGGGCCATGTCTCCAGCCCTCTAAAGCATGTTTCTTCACCAATGTACATCCAAGGCCATTTTCAGCTGACCAAAGCTCCATGTCAACTTTGTTGTATGAACTATGTCCACAGTCTGTCTGTCCTGTTGCAGCAGTCGATCCAGTTTTAATTTGTAAACATGAAACAATACTTTAGACAATTGAAGAAACCATCTAGTACAGATGGATGTTTTTACAGTTCTGTTTTTTTAAATATTATCTAACCCATAGCTAATTTGACAGCCTCATTTTAAAAGTGATTCATCACCTTTGTTGAATCTTACCAAAGCATCCAACGTAATTTTTACCGAAAAGGCAATTAATTCTCTTTCAGTTAGTTTTCATACTACTTAATTGAAGAACATGCAATGGTTGTTATAAGAAGACTTGACAGACAATTTTAGGGAAGAAATGCACCTGACTTGGATGTTAAGCATATAGCTCAATCTAAGGGAGCAGTAGTGTGAAGTAAAGCTGGGAGTTGTGGCTCAAGTTTGTAAACCCAGGAAGGGGGATCACTGTAAGTTACAGGCTAGCTTGGACTGCAAAGTGGGTTCCAGGGACAGCTGGGCTATAGAGTGATACTCTGACTCAAAAAAATGAAGGAGGGTTAAAAACATTGTAAAGGTGATTTAACTTTTAGTGAAGACACTTAAGTTCTATTGCTCTCAGCCCGTCTGCTTTGTAGAGATTGGTAGCACTTAGTCAGATCTGTTAGGCCTGCGGAAGACCAGTATGGCTTGAGTGCACAGTGTGCATTGGCGTTTGTGATGCGTTTTATTCTTTTTAAAAGACCCACTAACCATGAATAACTTGCTTAAAAGAATCTAGCCAGAAGGGAACTAGTGCTCAGAATGCCTGGAGAGAATCACTGGGTTCACTTGAGATTTCACTGTGAAGCCTTTTACCCAAGAAGAGGTTAGCCCATCTTCAACCAGCCATGCTGTCTTCCTCTTTGGGTATAGGGAAACATCTTGCATATTCCTTTATTTTTATCACTTTGCAGGACGAGTTCACTAAATCTTTTGCTCTTTCTATGAGTTCTTCCTTCATGTAGTTTTTGTACCTAATGTTTCATATATGGTTAGCCTAGTCCCCACCCCCCCAAAAAAAAAAACTGAATGAAAGATACTTTTCTTTTGGATGTGTCACAATTCTAATCTTGCTGAGATAGCACTTTTATTGAAGTACCATAGAAAAATAAGTCATTGTTACATATACATTCAGGCCAGGACATATTTTGATGTAATTATACTGAATTTAATATGTTCTATTCTATATATCTAAGATATTCTGCTGTCTATAAAATCCTGAGTTGGTACTTGTCTGTGGACACATTTATAACTAGTCAGGGGAACTGCATTAAGAGGAGAGGTTAATTAGAGCCTGGAGGTATCTGAGAGGAGTTAATAAGGATAGGACCTGAACAGGGCTGAGAAGAATAATGGCAGTTCACTTTTGGGGGTAGCAACTCAGATCCTTACTGCTTTGCAACATTTCACAATCACCGTTTCTTTTGAATGTTTTTCCTTTCCATCACACACACACACACATAGTGTTGTTACTACATTCCTAGCCTCCTTCTCTGTCTTGATTTTTTTTAAATGATATTCTTTCTGCTCTTGGTGGAATAGTTTATTGTTCTAACCGAGTGACTCAATCTCTGGGTTGCTACTATCAGTAAGCATATTTCTGATGGTCCTAGGAACTGAGACACTGCTCAGTAGCAAAATTAGTTACAAAGTAGCAAGATAAATAGTTTTCTGGTTGGGGGTCACCATAAGATGAGGAATTATAGTAAAGGGTCACAGTGTTAGGAAGGTTGAGAACCACTGCAGTAACCCTAATTTATGCTTCTGGAATATCCTTCTGTCATTTCTGCCTATCACAACTCTTCATTCATAGACCTCTTACGAACACTCTGGTTAATCAGATAACATATCTTTGCTGGACGGCAACTTATGGAAGGCAAGTCATATCCTTGTAGGTCTTAAAAATAGACAGTGTATCATTTTCTAAGAGTAGAAGCTGCATATTATTTTTCTGAAATTTAGCTCCATTCCCTAAACTTGGCTTATCTTCCAGACTTTCCTTTTTTTGTTCATGGTACTAGAGTTTTCTCTTCAAGTTCGCATTGAGTTGGCAAGTTTTGCTTCGTCTTCATGATGTATTTGTAGCCGCACCATTCTCCCCGCCCTCATCAAACCCAAGGATTTAGTGCATACTGTATTCTAACCATTCAGTGGGTGATCAAAATACAAATAACCAGATCCAAGCTCTTGTTTTTGGAATAGTAGGCGGGGATGCAGGGAGATGGGGAAAGAGAGTGAGAGACACTGAGACTGACTTATTTTGGCATTTTATTTTTTTTCTTTTCTTTTTCAATTTTTTTTGAGCTCTACATTTTTCTCTGCTCCCCTCCCTGCGTCTCCCCTCCCCACTTCAATCCTCCCCCAAGGTCCCCATGCTCCCAATTTACTCAGGAGATCTTGTCTTTTTCTACTTTCTACTTCCCATGTAGATTGTATCTATGTAAGCCTCTCTTAGTGTCTGCATTGTTGTAAGTTCTCTGGGACTGTGGTTTGTAGGCTGGCTTTCTTTGCTTTCTGTTTACAAACCAACTATGAGTGAGTACATGTGATAATTGTCTTTCTGGGTCTGGGTTACCTCACTCAAAATAATGTTTTCTAGTTCCATCTATTTTCCTGCAAAATTCAAACTGTCATTATTTTTTTCTGCTGTGTAGTACTCCATTATGTAAATGTACCACATTTTTCTTATCCATTCTTCGGTCGAGGGGCATTTAGGTTGTTTCCAGGTTCTGGCTATGACAAACAAAGCTGCTATGAACATAGTTGAGCACATGCCCTTGTGGCACGATTGAGCATCCTTTGAATATATACCCAAAAGTGGTATTACTGGGTGTTGAGGAAGGTTGTTTCCTAATTTTCTGAGAAATCGCCACACTGACATCCAAAGGGGTTGTACCAACTTGCATTCCCACCAGCAATGCAGAAGTGTTCCCTTTTCCCCACAACCTCTTCAGCATAAGTTGTCATCAGTGTTTTTGATCTTGGCCATTCTTACAGGTGTAAGATGGGTTCTCAGAGTTGTTTTGATTTGCATTTCTCTGATGACTAAGGATGTTGAATATTTCCTTCAGTGTCTTTCAACCATTTTAGATTCCTCTGTTGAGAGTTCTCTGTTTAGGTCTGTACTCCATTTTTTTTTCTTTTTTTACTGGATTATATGATCTTTCGGTGTCCAATTTCTTGAGTTCTTTGTATATTTTGGAGATCAGCCCTCTGTCTGATGTGGGGTTAGTGAAGATCTTTTCCCATTCTGTAGGCTGTCGTTTTGTCTTGTTGACCATATCCTTTGCTTTATAGAAGCTTTTCAGTTTCAGGAGGTCCCACTTATTGTTTCTCTCAGTGACTGTGCTGCTGGGGTTCTATTTAGGAAATGGTTCCCTGTGCCATTGCGTTCAAGTGTACTTCCCACTTTCTCTTCTATGAGGTTCAGTGTGGCTGGCTTTATGTTGAGGTCTTTGATCCATTTGGACTTGAGTTTTGTGCATGGTGATAGATATGGGTCTATTTTCATTCTTCTACATGTTGATATCCAGTTATGCCAGTATCACTTGTTAAATATGCTTTCTTTTTCCATTTGATATCTTTTGCTTCTTTATCAAATATCAGGTGTTCGAAGATGTGTGGATTGATATCCGGGTCTTCTATTCGGTTCCATTGGTCCTACTGTCTGTTCTTATGCCAATGCCAGGCTGTTTTCAGTACTGTAGCTCTGTAGTAGAGTTTGAAGTCAGGGATTGTGATGCCTCCAGAAGTTCTTTTATTGTACAGGATTGTTTTGGCTATCCTGGGTTTTTTGCTTTTCCAAATGAAGTTGAGTACTGTTCTTTTGAGGTCTTTGAAGAATTTTGCTGGGCATTTATTGCGTTGAATATTTTGGCATTTTATTGACTGATTTCTCTATGCACTATCATGGACAAACTATAGTCAGTCATTTCCCACAGGATGCTTAACTTTAAGAAGAAGTTAGAGAACAGTTACTAGGTTTCTTTTGTCTGAAGGAGTATTTTCTTCCCTGTGTTTTAGCATTACTGAAAGCCAGAAGAGTTCAAACCCTGGCATGTATGTTTAATATAGTTTTCAATTATCTCTTTGAAGAGATCTCTTTGAAGCTCTCTTTGAGGAACTGTTAATGTTTGTTTCTTTTTTCTTAAGATTTTTTTAACACAATCTTTTCTCATTTTACATAGCTATCCCCGTTCCCACTCCCTCCCATCCTCCTGCTTCCTCTACCTTCTCCCCATCCTACCTCCCCTTCTACTCCTCAAAAAGGGTAAGGCCTCCCATGGGAAGTCAACAAAGTCTGGCACATCACTTGAGGCAGGACCAAGGCCCTTCCCCCATATCTACGCTGAGCAAGGTGTCCCTCCATAGGGAACGGGCTCCTAGATAAAAGTTCAAGCACTAGGGATAAATCCTGGTCCCGTTGCCAGTGGCCCCACAGACTGCCTAAGCCTCACAACTGTCCCCCACATTCAGTGGGCCTAATTTGGTCCTAAGCAGTTTTTTTTGCCCACTATCAGTCCAGAGTCAGTGGGCTTCCACTAGCTCAGGTCAGCTGTTTCTGTAGATATCACCATCATGGTCTTGACCACCTTCAAAAAAAAAAGAAAAGAAAAGAACTGTTAAATTGGTGGTGCTTATAACTAGTGGAAGCTCATAACTGGGGAGCTGTACTATATATCCATGACAAGTATTATGGTAAAAGTATGTATAATAGTGTCCTAGCAAATGTGGTAGCTGTAGCCACATATGGCTATTTAAACATAACTTAGTTAGACATTAAATTTAAGCCTAAATTACTTAAAATTAAAAGATTTAGTTCCTCAGCTTCACTAGGCACAATTCATCTCGCCAATAGCAACATTTGACTAGTGGTTGCCACATTTATTGGACAGTATAGATAGTAGAGCATTGCCATTAATACCTAATGTCTGTTTAGAGCAGTGGTTCCCAACATTCTTAATGCTGTGAATTCTTTAATAGAGTTCCTGATGTTGTGGTGATCCCCAACCATAAAATGATTTCACTGCTACCTCATAACTATAATTTTTGCTACTGTTATAAATTGCAATGTAAATATCTGATATGCAACCCCCCAGGTTGAGAACCATTACTTTGAATATTGCTGGTCTAGAATGTGCTTCTGCACTTGTACCTGGAGGGTTGGAAAAAGCATTGGTTCCTTGCTCCCTTTTGTTATTACTACATGTATTTCTTCCTTTAAGCATGTAAGCATCTTTGGTTTTACCGTCACATGGAGCAATGTCAAATGGTCAATGTCAAATGAGCAATGTCAGTAGGTACCAGAGGAGGGGAAAAAAGATGGAGCAGCGATGAGCTCAGATGGAAGGGAGGAAAGCTCTGCATTTCATACCTTAGCCAAATTGGTGTCTTTTTTCTTTGTTTCTTTTTTTAGTAGGTTTTTTTTCCTCTTTAATTACACACACACACACACACTCACGCACTCACACTTCTTGCACAATCTGTATTATGTTACTTATGATTCTTTCCCATTTATTTTGGAGGCAGGTCTCTGTGTAGCATGGAATTTACAATCCTTTTGCCTCAACTTCCTGAGTGTTGAGATTATGGGTGTGTGCCATTGTGCCTGTCCTGGTATCCTTTTTAACGGAAGTTAAATTTCTTTTTCTGTAACAAATTTCATTACATTAAATGTTGAAGAATTTTTTTCATAGGCTCTTATCACTTATGGAATGGGATGCAAGGAAGCCTATTATGTTAGAAGGTTATGGTTTGATGGGATGTCTGCCACAGTGAAAATTTTCAAATTAGGTATTAGTAGTCCTACATGTATTTTCTTAGAGAAATAGCTGGGGTTGATATATGGAAATAATTACATGAACCATTAAGTCCCATGAATTTATTTCTCATTTGGTGAGTGTGGTTTGCAATGCTTTGAGGCAAAGTGCTCCTAAATCTTTTTCTTGTTTTTATTGCATTAAAATAGTCTATCAATTCTCCTGCTAATGATTGTCTAGGTAGCTTCTCTCATTTGTTTAGCAAAAGGTGGCCTTTCATTGTTTTGTTTTCATTGATCTGTGTTACATACCCAAGAAGGAAGTTGCTAAGCACAGAGGGACTTAAGGCCAAACAGTTTTCAAGGTAGCCAGACTAATTCATGTTGCTTTCTTTTTGATTCCAAGAGATTAAGGTTTAGTCACATATGGATTTTTGTATCTGTTTATTTCCCCACATGTCCCAGACCTGTGGAATCACAAATAAACCTAGAAATAAATGCAGACCTATTCTATTGTTTGAATTGCCTTTAAACAGTACAAACACCAAGGACATTCTTTTCTTCCATGGGCAATCTTGATTAACCTTCAAACCACATGGCCTGGTGAAACTCCTTTCTCTCTTGGTAATTCAATTGTGTTGAATGTTGGATTCCTATTACTTTCTGCTGTGGGAGTAATGTAGTGTACTTTGCTTTTTGTTGGTATCAGTGGTAAGTGTTTGGGGACTTATGATGTGAAGTATATAAGAAAATGAAGAATAAAAGTATTCTGAAAGTTTTTTTATTAATTAATTTTGTGATGCTGGGACCAAACTCAGAACCTCACATATGCTAGATAAGGTCTCTACTACTGAACTATACCTCCAGCCTCTTCTGTAAGTTTATTTCAGTCAACTTCAGTATAGTAAATTGTCAAGTTTCAAGCTGAATTCTTGGTATTTACAAGATTCTGCCTTATGCATTTCTACATCTAATGATTGATAAGAAAACGTCTCCTAACCTCATAATTCTGTCTAGTCAGGATAGGAGACACACAATGCTTAGAAGAACAGCAATCATTGTCACTAGAATTCCAAGTATCCTGTATCTTCTGTATCATATCTGATTTGAGTTGTAGAGATGGTATCCTGTAAGGCTTCATGTGAGAGGGACAGTATATGAGGTCACTTTGGAGAGGATTTTGGTTAAGGTTGTGTTATATGCTAGGTGAAGGGAACTGTTTGATGGACTCATGGAACAGAAAGTATTGATCTAGACCAAATTCTTCTCGAGTGTGTGGTCCCAGATTAGGAGCATCAGCAACCTCCTCCAAACTTGTTAGAAGTGCAGATTCTTGGTACCCATTGCAAACCTCCTGATCTATAAAATCTGAGTTTTAACAACTCCTTTAGTTAATTGTGATGCACTCAAGTTTGAGAACCATTCCCATTGGTCTATACTTATGTGGACAGAGAACAATAAACTGCCCTTTGTAGGAGAGTAAGGCCTGATGAAGGGAGAGATGAACAAAAAGGGAAAAGCTTTAATGGGGATCTGGAGTGTCGGAGTATAAGTACATAGATGTGAGCAAAGGAAGGACAGCCCAGGAGGTACGTTAGGAACCTGAGACTTTTGTGGAGTCATAACTGAGGGTTCTTAAACTGGGCATGGTAGTGGCTTATGCCTCCTATCCAGCAGTAAGGGAGCTGAGGCACGGAGATCATGAGGTGAGGCCTGACTAGATTACAAAATGAGACTATCTCCCAAATCAAACCAAACCAAACCAAACCAACCAACCAACCAAATCCCCGAGGGCTACTGACAGTAATAAAGGTAAGTTAGGGGCACAGGATCCTTGAGACTTGAAAGGAGACCACTGCAAAGGAGCAGCATAGCTGGGGTAGGCCAGTCTGGAGGCTGCTGGCTCAGTGTCAGAAAACAGGCAACTTTATTTATTTATTTATTTATTTTTTATACTTTCTTTTTTTTTCATTTTCTTTTTTTTATTTTATTTTATTTTTTCCATACATTGTTTTGTTTTATTTTTTCCATTCAAGAACATAATTAAAGAAATAAAATTTTTACCTTTCTTCCCCTTCTCCCGGTCCCCTCCCACTACCCCCCCACCCCTCCTCCCTCCCCCTTCTTCCTTGAAAGAGGGCATGGTGCCCTGCCCTGTTGGAAGTCCAAGGCCCACCCCCATCC
>PVIU01020650.1:0-33496 GCA_004026605.1 Ondatra zibethicus
GAGAGAGCTGCCCGCCATGAAGCCTGCCAGGTCAGAGATGCTGAATCTTTCCCGGTAAGCCACGACTAGTGGCAACACACAGATTATTAGAAATGGGTTAAACAAATGTGTGAGAGTTAGCCAATAAGAGGCTAGAGCTAATGGGCCAGGCAGTATTTCAATGAATACAGTTTCCGTGTAATTATTTCGGGTACACACCTGGAGCCGGGTGGGACAGAACAAGGGGCACAGTATGGTAGAAAGATAAGGAAGTTTGGTATGAGATCAACCAAATCCAGGATGTAGATGTAGGGCCATTTCCACTTCTGAGATCCCAGAAACAAGAAATGTTTCTGTTATTCCCAGCTTTTAATTTCTTTATCTTTAAAATTAAGACAATACCCAGCCACAGGACTATTACAAGAGCTAATCACAAACCAAAATACAAGCTCTGCCTTCAATATTACTGCTGACTAAAAATTGTTTAATTAACATTATGAATGTCACCATTCAGTCATCAGAGTTTTGCTAATAATTCTCAAGCAAGGAGGCATCACTATAGATACTAAATTTTGGTTCTAAATTCTGTATGGAAGAAAAGAGGGTGCCCCATTTTCTTTTAATGTGATGAAATAATTCACCAGTGGCTAGTAATAGCTATTATTTAATACTCTGATCTATTGTTCCTGCAAATGAATAAGAAGAGGAAGATGAAGAGGAAGAGAAAAAAGAAGAAAAAGAAGAGGAAGAAGAAGAAAAATAAGAAGAGGAGGAGGAGGAGGAGGAGGAAGAAGAAGAAGAAGAAGAAGAAGAAGAAGAAGAAGAAGAAGAAGAAGAAGAAGAAGAAGAAGAAGAAGAAGAAGAGTGTCGCAGTCTCAAGTCACATTATAAGCATCCAGAATTTGTGGAAATTCAACCTGAGTCCATCCCAGTGGGCATGGGTAGGCATAGTCAGGGGATACTAATCTAATGAGTGTTGAGATCCATATTTGCCATCTATAAATTATTGTTCTCTCATTCAACTAGTGTCTTCTACTTGTTTTGTGATTTTATTAACAAAGATGCCCATAAAACCTGAAAAGTAACAGGGTATTAGGTGCAGAAGGCTGGCTTACAGACTTTTCTGTAAGAAAAATGTTTTTTTTCCTGTTTTTTTTTTTAATTACTTCAATGTAACATTTCCCCTCTCAGGACTTAAATGTCTACAACATATTCTACTACAACTCACCAGAGCAGATAGAAGAGAATAATAGGTAATAGCATTCAATGTTATGAAATTATTCTGTGTGAAGAGGTCTGGGGGAAGAATGGGAGGCTGCAAAGCAATAACATGAGAACCTTATAGCAGAGTCAGAAATGTCCAGGCTCCTGGTAAAATTTCCATATATTCAATACCCACTTGATTACTCTGTGTGTGTGCTCACATACATTTGTGTATGCATGCATATGTGTATGTGTGTACATATATAATTTCTAAGCATAATTAAGAGATGTACCTTAATGTTTTTCTTTCAGAGCTCATTTCTAGGGGATTTAGGGGCATATATTCCTATTTTTCTTATGTTTTTAAGTTCCTAAACTTTTCTTTCTGAATTGAACTGTATAAGCCACTTCTCACTCCCTACTCTTAGCTTGTCCAAGTCAGTGTAAGTTGTCTTTTCTGACTGACCCTCCAAACCCCAACTTCTGCTATATCAGCAGGTTTTAACTGTATACTGCCTGTACCTTCCTTAGGGTCACTGATATATAAAATAGACAAAAATCCCCATAGCCATCAATTAGTTAACCCTGACCAGTTACCATTCTTGGTTATTTTTATATCAGTTATTCAAGTTAATTTTCTCCTCATTCCAGTATCTAATTCCTTCATGCTGTAGTTGCTGACCTTGTAAATCAGATTTTCTGTAACCTAGCAAAAATTTTCTTAACTTCTAAGTAAAGGATGTGTTCCTTGCTCCCAAGCACTCTAAATAAATTCTCTGTGACCCTGCTCAAGAAATATTTTCTCAGGTTTATTTCTGCTTAATTAATATTTTTTCTCCATTTAAATATGCTATTCATTCACACTTTCATTCACACTTTTCTAGTTTTCTTTCTAGAAATGAACATTCTGATTTGCATGTTTTATTTTTCATATTTGCTGCTAGGAAGTTTACAATTCAAAACTTCAGTTTATATTTTAAATTTCGTATACTTGTTTCATGTCTGAAATATAAGAATGTATTTGTTGTAGTAATAATATTTGCCTAAACTGATTGATAATCCATGAAAGTTACATTGATTTCTAAGAATTAAATATTAATTAGTTTTCTTTATGTTTTTGTTCTATGTTCTACATCTTACAAATTTCTCTTGTTGCTAATATAAATCAATTAACAGGAAAAAACAGCATATTCCATCTCACTTATGATAAAGAAATACAAAGGGAAAATTTTAAAATTATCAAATTGACAAAAAATAAAGGAAAAATAACATTTAGGATCCATATGTATATTGTGAAAAAGTCCCTTAGTTGCTAGAGGTAACAATTTAACCTGGCACAGTTTTATGGAGTAAATCCTTAAAATGTCTATCAAGACTTTTAAAAATTGTTACACCATATTCTTACCAACAAAGGTGAAGGAAACAGTTCAAAACTTGAGGATTGAAATAGAGGTAATAAAGAAAATACAAACCGAGGGAACTCTGGAAATGGAAAATCTGGGTAAATGAACAGGAACTACAGAGACAAGTATAACCAACAGAATTCAAGAGATAGAAGAAAGACTCTCAGACGCTGAAGATTCTATTGAGGAAATATACTCAGTGGTCAAAGAAAACACTAAATCTAACAAATTCTTAACATAAAACATTCAGGAAATCTGGGACACCATGAAAAAACCAAACCTGAGAATAATAAGTTTAGAAGAAGGAGAAGAATTCCAGCTCAAAGGCCCAGAACACATATTCAACAAAATTGTAGAAGAAAACTTTCCCAAACCTAAAGAAGGATATATCTATGATGGTACAAGAAGCTTACAGAACACCAAATAAACTGGATTTAAAAAAAAATCCCCTTGCCATATAATAATCAAAACATAAAACATACAGAACAAAGAAAGAATATTAAGAGCTGCAAAAAACAAAAAACAAAACAAAAAAAGAGGTCAAGTAACATATAAAGGAAAAACAGAGCCCACTTCACTTCTCCTACTACAGACTGACTGCCCAACTAACTCCACATAAAATCTGAGAGGGCTTGAAAAGAAATTCTAGACACAAATACAGAGTTTAACACAGCTTTTTGCTGTTTGCGTGCTGCAGAGAGAATTTCCTGACTCAGCAGCCATTAAAAAAAAAAGCTGCGGTGGGTTTAAAATGCTGGCTTTCTGCCAGTACAATCTCTGGCTCTTGTGGGAGACAGCGAATTTGGATGGGGTTTTGTGACTAAAGTGCTACAGCTTGCTTGATGGCAATGTGGACTGCTCTGTGCCTGGAAGGGCACCAAATGGCTCTGAGGCAGGAACAGCTCCACCATGCTGAACTGTGCTGATCTCAGGCAGGAACTATTGTAATTATCATAATAACAGCGCAGTTAAGGTTTAGATTGGGCAGGAAACAGGCGGTACCGTATTACCCCTACATGGCGCAACTTAAGTTTCTAAGAAGTGCTTAGCATTTTAAGAAGTTTCCTGGATAGTAAAGAATTAAAGATTCACAATAGGACAGATTCAGACATGAAAGACCTCTAAATGGGTCACACTGTTGAATAAAGGTATGTAGTAGGCTTAAAAGAGAAAAGAAATAAAAAGAGTATAGAGAGTCATGAAATAAAGTTAATACTTTAAAAAAAGTAAAGTCTTTAAAGAGACAGAGTATGGATAGTCATAGATTAAAAAAATAAAGAAAAATAAGCCACGTAAAAATGGAAAATTCATAGAATGTCTGGATTATGTACTTTATTGTGTTTCCTTTGAACTTTTTGACTGTAAAGGAGCTAAATACAGAGAGACATTTCACTGTGTGATCTGCTAAGCTAAACCAGAATATATGTTCTAACGGTATGTTGACTTCAAAATTTGGGTCTAAGGATATGATGCCTTGGAAAAGAGGTCCTTCTTTTGTTTTCACACAGGATGAGACCCTGTGGATTCCTTCTAGACCAATATAGTATGATAGACCACACCCTCCTGAAAGGTCACCATGAACACCTTCAGAAAATTACTTCACTCAACTGCCAAATGAGATGAACCTGGCACACAGGATACACCATGAAAGACCTGATTGACAGCAGGAAGAAGTTTGGAGAGAAATAACTGTGCCCATATTCCCAAATATGGTTTATAAATGTTCTTTTACATTTAAAGGAGGATATGATATAGATATGAATAATTTATATTGGTATCTATTTGCTTTGTTGATATGAATTTAAGGTCAATTTTGTTATATGTATATGTATTTCTAACCTTGATTAAGTTATTGTGATTGTGTAGTTCATTTAAAAGTGTAGTGTATAATTAGGAAATATAGTTTGTTAATGGAAAATCATCAATAATAGTCAAGCTTATAGTCATATTAGATTTTCTAGATATGTAGAGATATATTTCAGTTAAATAGGCATTCTTAATGTCTTTCAAAGATGACAGAATATGGCATTTAATGTTTCAATAACTTAGGGCTTTTCATGACAATGAGACACATCTTCTCCTGGCAGCACCAAGCTACTTCAAGAGGAAGATGGGCATCAAGGAGGCTCCTTAGCCATTTGGGCAAGAAAGTGCTCTTGCCTGGACTGTTGCATAAACTGGACAATAAGAACCCACAGAGAGAGGACTGTTGAACTTGCCTAAAGGTGAGATGATCCTTCGGGGATCCTGACTCATGAAAGAGTCTGTGAGACATTCTGCAGGATACAGAAGAAAGTGACTGAACTGTCTTTGAAATTTCCTGCTTTATGAAAAGGTCTGCTGGATACTATGGGCCTGTAGGCTGAAGATGGATGCACCAATGGTACAGAGGAACTTTGGGTGACTGTACAGGCAGTGAGATGTCTCTGTCCCTTCTAGAGTTTTGGAAGTTGCTTACTTCTCGTTTACTTAGGTAATATTATATCCTTCTGGAGTCTTTGATGGAGTTGAAGAATGTATAGTTATAATTATAGTTTTCCTTAGTTATGATAAAAGATAAAGTAGATATAAATATGGTAACTGTATTTCTTGCTTGATAACTGTTTTGTTACTATGTTAAAGTTAAAGCCTTCTTTTTGGTTTAAACAGAAAAAGGGGAAATGGTGTAGGAGGTCCTTCTGCATTTGTGTTGGTTCCATTGGTTACATAAAGAAGCTGCTTTGGCCTTTTGATAGGGCAGGACTTAGATAGGTGGGGAAAAGAGAACACAATGCTGGGAAGAAGACAGAGAGAGCCGCTGCTATGAAATTGCCAGAATCAGACATGCTGACTCTTTCCCGGTAAGCCATGATCTTCTGGTGAACACAGATTAATAGAAATGGGTTAGATCCAGATGTGAGAGTTGGCCAACTAGAGGCTAATGGGTCAGGCAATAATTTAATTAATACAATTTCTGTGTAATTATTTCGGGCTTAAGCTAGCCACGCAACCAGGAGCCAGGTGCCGGGAATGGAGCCCGCTTCACTCCTCTTACTACAACCCCTGACTTCTCAATGGAAACCATGAAAGCCAGAAGGTCCTGGATGGATGTGGTGCAGACACTAAGGGACCATGGATGCAAGCCCAGACTATTGTACCCAGCAAAGCTTTCATTCACCATTGATCGAGAAAACAAGATATTCAATGACAAAAACAGATTTAAACAATATCTATCCACAAACCCAGCCTTACAGAAAGAACTAGAAGGAAAGCCACAACCCAAGGAAGCTAACTACACCCACAGTAACACAGGCATCTTGTAAACCCCCACCAGTATAACCCAAAAAAGGGAAACACACAAACACTACTACCGAAAGATAACCGGAGCTAACAACCACTGGTCATTATTATCGCTTAATATCAATGGTCTCAATTCACCTATAATAAGACACAGGCTAAGAGAATGGATACATAAACAGGATCCAGCATTCTGCTATTTACAAGAAACAAACCTCAACCTCAAAGACAGACACTACATTAGAGTAAAGGGTTAGGAAAAGGTTTTCCAATCAAACGGACCTAAAAAGCAAGCAGGTGTGGCTATTCTAATATCTAATAAAATTGATTTCAAACTAAAACCAATCAGAAGAGATGGGGAAAGACATTTTATACTCATAACAGGAAGAATTCATCAAGATGAAGTCTCAATCCTGAATATCTATGCCCCTAATTCAAGAGCACCCACATGTGTAAAAGAAACATTACTGAAACTTGAATTGCACATCAAACCCCACACACTAATAGTAGGAGATTTCAACACTCCTCTCTCGACAATGGACAGGTCAAACAGACAGAAATTTAACAGAGAAATAAGAGAACTAACAGATGTAATGAATTAAATGGACTTAATAGACATCTATAGAACATTCCACCCAAACAAAAAAGATATACCTTCTTCTCGGCACCTCATGGAACCTTCTCTAAAATTGATCACATTCTTGGTAACAAAGCAAATCCCCACAGATACAAAAAAAAATTGAAGTAAACCACAGTGTCTTATCAGATCGCCACGAAGTAAAGTTAGAATTCAACAATACTACTCCCAGAAAGCCAACAAATTCATGGAAACTGAACAGTCAACAATTGAACCACTCCTGGGTCAAGGAAGAAATAAAGAAAGAAATTAAAGTCCTCCTTGAATTCAGTGAAAATGAAGGCACAACATATCCAAACCTATGTGACACTATGAAAGTAGTGCTAAGAGCAAAGTTCATAGCACTAAGGGCCCACATAAGGAAAATGGAGAAAGCTCACATCAATGACCTAACAGCATTCCTAAAAGCTCTAGAAAAAAAAAAGAAGCAGACTCACCCAAAAGGAGAAGAAGACAGGAAATAATCAAGTTAGGGGCTGAAATCAACAAAATAGAAACACAGAAAACCATACAAAGAATCAGTGAAACAAAGAGCTGGTTCTTTGAGAAAATCAACAAGATTGACAAACCCTTATCCAAACTAATCAAAAGGCAAAGAGAGAACATTCAAATTAACAAAATCAGAAATGAAAAGGGGGACATAACAACGTATTCTGAAGAAATTCAGAGAATCATTAGGTCTTACTACAAAAATATGTATGCCACAAAACTGAAAAAATGTAAAAGAAATGGGCAATTTTTCAGATAGATACCACTTACCAATATTAAATCAAGACCAGGTGAGGAATTTAAATAGACCTATAAGTTGCAAGGAAATAGAAGCTGCCATCAAAAACCTCCCACCAAAAAAAGCCCAGGGCTGGATGATTTTAGTGCTGAATTCTATGAGAAATTTCAAAGTGTTCCACATAATAGAAACAGAAGGCTCACTGCCAAACTCTTTTTATGAAGCTACAGTTACCCTAATACAAAAACCACACAAAGACTCAATCAAGAAAGAGAATTACAAACCAATCTCACTTGTGAACATGGATGCAAAAATTCTCAATAAAATTCTGGCAAACGGAATCCAAGAACACATTTTAAAAAATCATCCATCATGACCAAGTAGGCTTTATCCCAGAGATGCAGGGTTGCTTCAACATACTAAAATCAATCAATGTAATCCACCATATAAATAAACTGAAAGAAAAAAAACCATATGATCATTTCATTGGATGCAGAAAAAGCATTTGACAAAACTCAACATCCTTTCATGATAAAGGTCTTGGAGAGATTAGGGATACAAGGATCATATCTAAATAAAATAAAAGCAATATACAGCAAGTCAACAGCTAACATCAAACTAAATGGAGAGAAACTCAAAGTGATTCCACTAAAATCAGGAATGAGACAAGGCTGTCCAATCTCTCCATATCTCTTCAGCATAGTTTTCGAGGTTTTAGCAATAGCATTAAGACAACATAAGGAGATCAAGGGGATTCAAATTGGAAAGGAAGAAGTCAAACTTTCATTATTTGCAGATGATATGATAGTATATATAAGTGACCTGAAAAACTCTACCAGAGAACTCCTACAGTGAAGTGGCAGGATACAAAATCAACTAAAAAAAATCAGTAGCCCTCCTATACATAAAGGATGAAGAAGCTGAGAGGGAAATCAGAGAAACATCACCTTTCACAATAGCCACAAATCATATAAAATATCTTGGGGTAACATTAACAAAGGCTGTGAAAGACCTATTTGACAAGAACTTTATGTCTTTGAGGAGAGAAATTGAAGAAGATTCCAGAAAATGGAAAGATCTTCCATGATCTTGGACAGGAAGGATCAACATAGTAAAAATGGCAATCTTACCAAAGGCAATCTATAGATTCAATGCAATCCCCATCAAAATCCCAACACAATTCTTCACAGGCCTTAAAGGAACAATACTCAACTTCATATGGAAAAACAAAAACAAAAACAAAAAAAAACCAGGATAACCAAAACAATCCTGTACAAGAAAGGAACTGCTGGAGGCATTACCATCCCTGACATCAAGCTCTATTACAGAACTACAGTAATAAAACATACAGCATAAAAAGAGAGATGTTGACCAATGGAATCCTATTGAAGACTAGGATATTAATTCACACACCTATGAACACCTGATTTTTGACAAAGAAGCAAAAAAGATACAATGGAAAAAAGAAAGCATCTTCAACAAATTGTGTTGGCATTACTGGATGTCAACCTGTAGAAGAGTGAAAATAGATCCATATCTGTCACCATGCACAAAACTCAAGTCCAAATGAATTAAAGACCTCAATATAAATCTGACCACGCTGAACCTGATAGAGGAGAAAGTGGGAAGTAACCTTCAATGCATGGGCACAGGAGACCACTTCTTAAATACAACACCAGTAGCACAGACAATAAGAGCATCAATAAATAAATGGGTCCTCCTGAAACTGAGAAGCTTCTGTAAAGCAAAGGACACAGTCGATAAGACAAAAAGGCAGCCTACTGAATGTTGATGAATTAGGTCGGCACAATAAATAACCAAGCCAGCTCAAGAAGAAGGGGTATTTTTAATGATTGAAAAGAGGGGAGATTTATGCTACAAAGGTGGGAAGTCCGAAGTCCTATCTGTCCGGCGGACACTGCATGGAGAGAGAGCACACCCGTGTTCTCTCTGTTTTTCTACCTGGGGGTCCAGGTGGCCACACCCTCACTAAGTGTGATTGGTTGATAGTTTTCCCCATCATCTCCCCCTTTTGTCTAAACAAGTTCGATACTAACACAACACATCTATGTACAATAGGAACAGATACCAAATATAAAATTACAAACAATAAGCAATATTAAGCAAGGAACGCATGACAAAAGTTTTACTAACATTCTATTTTAAGGAGTCTAACTATTGCATTGAAATTAAGCTCGGCTAAATTGTGAGGAAGGTAACTACAATTATCTAATCTTCAACTCCATCAAATCTGAGAAGGGAAATAATATTACTTGAGTGGACAGGAAGTGTAATCGAGAAACTTCCAAACTGTGCAACAAATGACAGAGACAACTGACTACCTGGGCAATCACCCAAAGTCTCTTTTGTGATGTTGAAGCAACCAACTTTGGCTAAGGCCTAAAGTAACTGACATACCATTTTCAAAGGCAAGTAACTTTTCAAAACTATCTTACCCTGTCTTGGCAGGATATGACAGTTCTGTTTTATCCATTTACAGATACTCTGTATCTCTCTCAGTGGTTGAGGTATGGGCATTTCTTTGCCCAAAGGCCAGTTCTGCCAAGAAGAAAGGCTCCAGGTGGAGTGTCTTTGGTGCTCATCATTCTCTCGGGAATAAATTGGTGTTGCCAGGAGCGATTGTGTCTCACTACCACGAAACTCTATGTTAGATTAAAGGCAATATTCTACAGCTCCTTGAAGAGGTTGAAGATTATCTATCTATACTGAATATAATCTCTATGTATCTAAAGAACCTGAATAGTCTAATTATAAATATAACAAACATAGATGACTATTGATCTATAATTCTCAATACCTATCTTACTTAAAGACTAAGACAATAAACAACTGTGCAATAAATGAGGACAATGACCTTCAAATGTAAACAATGTATAAGTATCTTAATCTGAGGTAGTAATGTACACTGTGGTATGGTAAATATATATACATATATATCAATACATAAACAATGTTTTAAACAGAAGTAGAAGCAAATCAAAACAACTTTGAGATACCATCTTATACCTATCAGAATGGCTAAAATCAAAAACACTAATGATAGCTTATGCTGGAGAGGTTGTGGAGCAAGGGGAACACTCATCCATTGCTGGTGGGAATGCAAACTTGTGCAACCACTTTGGAAATCAGTGTGGCAGCTTCTCAGAAAACTGGGAATCAACCTACCTCAGGATCCAGCAATTCCACTCTTGGGAATGTATCCAAAAGATGCTCAATCTTACTACAAGAGCATTTGTTTAACTATGTTCATAGCAGCATTATTTGTAATAGCCAGAACCTGGAAACAACAGAGATGCCTCTCAACTGAAGAATGGATAAAGAAAGTGTGGCACATCTACACATTAGAGTACTACTCTTCAGTAAAAAAATAATGATATCTTCAATTTGGCATGCAAATGGACAGAATTAGAAAACATCATCCTGAGTGAGATAACCCAGACCCCAAAAAAACGAATATAGTATGTACTCACTCATAAGTGTATACTATTCATAAACAAAGGGCAACGAGTCTATAGTTCAGGATCCTAGAGAAACTAAGTAATAAGGTGAACCCAAAGAAAAACATATATAGACCCACCTGGAAATTGGAAACAGACAAAAATTTGGGAGCAGAGGGGCAGGAGGTTCGAGGGGGGGAGAAGGGGTTGAGGAGAAATTGAGGGAATGGGATGGTAGGGATGGAGGAAGGACAGATAATGAGAGCAAGGAAAGAGATATCTTGATTGGGGGAGCCTAACAAGAAACCTGGCTCTAGAAAAATGCCCAAGAACCCACAGGAATGAACCCAGCTGAGACCCTAAGCAATAGAGGAGAGGGTATCTGAATTGACCTTACCCTGTAGTCAGACTGATGATTATCTTACATATCACCATAGAACCTTAGTCCAACAACAGATGGGAACAGAGGCAATGACCCACATCGGAACACTGGATTGAACTCCCAAGATCCAGTTGAAGAGTGGAGGAAGTGAGTATGAGCAAGGAATTCAAGACCATGAAGGTGTCATCCACTGAGACAGTTTGCTTGAGCTAATGGCAGCTCACCAACTCCAACTGGACTGGGAGTGAACGAGCATGGGAACAACTAATCACCTCTGAAGGTGGTTGACAGCTGGGGCAGACTGAGGGGCCACTTATAGTGACACTGGGATGTGTCTCTACTTGCATATACCAGCTTCATGGGATCCTATTCTCTTTGGATATAAACCTTGCTCAACCTAGACATAGTAGGGAGGGCCATGGACTTTCCACGGGCAGGGGGGGGTTCATGGCACTCCCTTAGGGTTGGAGGGGTGGGGGTAGTGTCTGTGGAGGGAAAAGGAGGGGAGTGGGAGGAGGGTAGGGAGTGAGAATTTGGATTGGTATTTTTTTAAGTATTGAAAAAAAAAGACTTAAAAATGTTTACACCATATTCTTACCAACAAATGTACAGGAATTTAATCCTAACCAGTTATATTAGAGAAATTATATATGTATATATATAATTGTGTTTATATATGTGTGTATATATTATATTATATATTATTTTATATTGTTTGTACATAATTATATTAACCCCCTAGAAACAATCAAGATTCCCCCAAGTACATACATCTTTTCTTGCAAGTGTTTACTGCAATGAGTCATTGGTCTGGTTTGAGGCCTATGCCTTCTGTTGGGTCCTCACTGAGACTCCTCTTGGACATACTGCTGCTGCCCTGTAGGCAGAGACTGCTCATTCATTTCCCAGCCTCCTAGACCTGAAATAACACAGAAACTATATTAATTGCAATACTGTTTGGCCAATAGCTTAATCATATTTCTAACTAGCATTTACATCTTAACCCATTTGTATTATTTTATATTTTACCAAGAGACTCGTGGTTTACCTTCAAGGTTCTGGCAGGCAGCCCATGTCTTTCTCCTCCTGAGGCTACACTGCATCTCTGATTGACTCTGCCTCTCCTCCTTTATCTGCTTGGAATTCCTGCCTTGCTCTATTCTGCTAAGGCACTGGTTGAAACAGCTTCTATATTAACCAATGACAATAAACTATATTCACAGCATACAGAAGGGAATCCCACATCACCTCCCCCTTTCTGTCTAAATAAAAAGGAAGGTTTTAACTTTAACATAGTATAATTACATATAACAAAACAGGTAGGGGGCTGGAGAGATGGTTCAGTGGTTAAGAGCATTGCTTGCTCTTCCAGAGGTCCTGAGTTCAATTCCCAGCAACCACATGGTGGTTCACAACCATCTGTAATGAGATCTGGTGCCCTCTTCTGGCCTTCAGACATACAAGTAGACAGAATACTGGATACATAATAAATAAATAAATATTCAAAACACGTATCAAGCAAAAATTGCAGTTACAATATTTATATCTACTTGTAAAGAGGTACGCAGCTTGGTTGCAGTAGTCCTGGATGCTGGCTCCACTTCTCTCAGCCTTTTAATATGGCAGAGGTAATTTTACCACCAGTTCCTGTGTTCACCACTTTAAGTCTCAGAAGGAGCATGCAGCACATTATCCCTTTTTATCAGAGCAGAAACCAAATTTTCCATGCAGCACACTGTGCAGCCTAGAAATATCTCTGTGTATGGCAGTGGGAATCAGCCAGGCTCTACTTCCTGTGCACTCCTAGCAGACCTGATCCTGCTGCCTACCCAGGCCGGGAAGGCTGAGCCATGGGCATGGCCTCAGGTACTTTCCTCCCAATCCCGTATCAACTACCAATAAGTCAAGCTTAACTCTGTTCTTTTGTGTCTAGAATTCCTTACCAAGCTCTTTCAGGTTTTACATGAATGTACTCAACCCAAGTTGGCCCGCCAATCTGTTGGCAGAGGTTGCTTGTTCATTTCCCAGCTGCCCATACCCAAAATAAAGACACAGAAACTAAATTAATTGCAATACTGTTTGTTTAATAGCTTAAACGCATTTCTAGCTAGCTCCAGATAACTCTTACATCTTAAATCAACCCATTTCTTTTTCTTTTACTTACTTTTTTTTTTTTTGGAATTTTTTGAGACAGGGTTTCTCTGTAGCTTTGGAGCCTATCCTGGAATTAGCCCTGTAGAACAGGCTGGCTTTGAACTCACAGAGACCCACCACCTGCCTCTGCCTCCCAAGTGCTGGGATTAAAGGCATGCGCCACCACTGCCCAACTTCTATTATTTTAGATTTTACAATGAGGCTTGTGGTTTACTGGCAAGGTTCCTGCTGGTATCTGGTGTCTTTCTCCTCCAGTGGCTACAGGGCATATCTGACTGACTCTGCCTTCTTTCCTCCTCTATCTGCTCGGAATTCTCACCTTGCTCTATTCTGCTAAACCACTGGACAAAACATATGGAAATGAAACATATTCACAGCATACAGAAAGGAATCCCATATCATTGCCCCATGTGATGGAGATGCTGAAGCTTTGGATCTGCAGGACTGTAGGTCTTTCACTTTTTCCAGCAAATCGTAGATGGGGTGGATATTGGGGTGGGCCAACTCGTAACACTGGTTCTGTGCCTGGGTGGTGGCTGTGTTGGTCAGTCTGGCATTTCTCTGATCCTCATCCCTGGCAAGGCCTCCAGTGCTGCCTTGGCTTAGCTTATCCTGTGCAAGTGGCAGGCCCACTTCTGCTGCTCTCATGTCCTCCAGGTGCTCACCTGAGCCCTTATCAACAGGGTCAGCTCTCCTGTGCTGCCCAGGTGACGTGTCCAGCCTGCTCTCATGGCCTCAGTGCCAGCTGAGGGGTAGCTGGAGTGGTGGGGGGAGGGCAGCTCTCCCTGACATGGCAAATGGGGGCAGGACCAGGAGTCATGTGCCGCCCTCTCCCAATCTTCTGACTGCCAGGGCAAGGTTAAGGGCCTACAGTTCAATGCTGCAGTTGATGA
The DNA here is from genome assembly GCA_004026605.1 of Ondatra zibethicus. NCBI lineage: Eukaryota > Metazoa > Chordata > Mammalia > Rodentia > Cricetidae > Ondatra > Ondatra zibethicus. The sequence continues at coordinate 14,113 of PVIU01020650.1, forward strand.
GGGCCAGGTTCAGCTCTCCCACCTGAACAAACAAGCTTTTTAAAGAGAATGTTCAGATGGATCAGTTCTCAAGAGCACTGGCTGTGCAACCATGAGGAGCAGAGCTTCATTCTTATCAGCCACACAACAAGACAAACATCCGACAGGTGTTCATGAAAACAAGAAGAAAGCTTCTGTGTCATGGATTCCCTGGAGCTGGAGCAACAGCTAGCTGTGGACTGCCCAGTGTGGGGACTGAGAGCCAAACTTGCTTTCTCTGCAAGAGCAGCAATCACTCTTAGTAACCAATCCATTGCCACAGCTCCATGATTAAGAGAATCCTAACTTGAGGACAGGATAACTTAGAAGAGGGACCACAATGCTTTGGGGATTTTTCTGAAGGTTGCACACCAAATTTTGTGGTCAATGAATACTAGGAGCTAAATTATTTTACATTAATTATTTTCTATTATATTCACTTAAAGATTATAATATAATCAACAATCTCATGGAAGAATGTTAAACCATTGTAATACTTAGCTTGCAAAAACCTGTTTCCAAATGAGGTTATATTCACTGGTTCCAGACAGACATAAAATTTCGTGGGACAGTATTCAACCTATTATGACTATACCCTAATATTTCTCCTTATAATTTTTATCATTTTGTCAGACAGACATAAAATCTGAGAATTTACATTGCTACTAGAAATTAAAACTGACAAAGAAACACACAAATATTCTTTTTTCATTATTTAAGGAAATATTTATGAATGAATAAGTTCTGTGTTTCATTGTTTTAGACATATGGATGTGTCTGAATTCATCCTTTGAGATACTTGACCCCATGAAGTTTAGATTCTCAAGTGGGGATAAGGAAGAAAATACTAACTGTTTGATAATAATTCAGATATTTAGAGGCAAATGAGTACAGAATGAACAGAGAGAATGTCCTTGAGGTTGAAATCACTAAGAGCTGAAGCTTGAACAAGGATCTGAAGGATGAGAGACAGTCAGGCTTGTGCATTTCAAGAAAACATGGAGTAGTCATAATTGCAAAAACCTTGCATTATGACACTCCTATGGTCTAATCAAGGGATTTCAAAGAGGTGCATCTGTGTGGAGTGCAGTTAGCAAAGAGAAACAGCAATAAGGAAAGGCTACTTTTGACCATACCAAAAATTCAGATTTCATTCTAAGTGAAAACTAACAGAATAAGTATGGAAAATGCATCATCTGATTTATGCTTTTAAAAATAGTGTTCTTTTGTGCAATTGTATATCCATGAGAAAAAGCAGGATAAAGAATGTGTGAGCAGATGTCAGTCACAGGTGTTGTTCCTCAGATTCTGAGAAAACTTGTTCTTTGAGACAGGTTATCTCACTGGTGTGCAACTCACCATTTAGATCAGGCTGACAGGCGAGTGAGCCCTAAGCACAAAAGTGTCTCCTCTTTCTCACTTCTGAAATGACAGCTATGCCCAGGTTTCCAGGTGGGTACTTGGGCTTGAACTCAGGTCCTCATGCTTATGCTTTAGGCAATGACTAAAGATTGCCTTCTATTAGCTGGAAGCTGACAGACAATCTGCTCCATTCTTTAGGGGTGATGCTATAGTTTGAACTGTCATCGGTGGTCCATTGATCAAAGTCTTAGTCCTATCTGGAGGTGTGAAGAGATCTGGAGAACAGAGAGGAATGGCAGAGGGCCAGAGGAAGAAAAATGCAGGTTAAGTGCTGTGGGAACACATTCTGCTCCTTCAGCCAATAGCCTTTAAGATACCAGCCCACCTGGGCATGGTCTCTTATAGTTTAAAAAGCAGTGGAAACCATGTGCCTGCTCTTTTGCTTCTGACTCTCATTCCAGCTGCTAGATTCTGTTTCCTGTTTGCACTCAGAAGACTGTTTTTTAGGATGGTGATTGTGTAAGTTTTACCCCTTAAATAAATAGCCCTTTTTATAATCAAGAATTCTGAACTGGTGTGGGATTGTTTTTCAACATCAGTTAATGGTAGATGCAGGTGGATCTCTGTGAGTACGAGGTCACCTGGTTTAAAAGAACTAGTTACAGAACAGGCTCCAAAGTTACAGAGAAACCCTGTCTTGAAAAAACCAAATAAATAAATAAGAAAGAGAGAGAGGAAGAGGGAGAGAGGGAAGGAAGGAAGGGTGAAAGGGAGGAAGAGAGAGAGAGGTTGGTCTCTAGCTTGGTTCTTTATGTTGAGAAGTTATGAAAAATTTTAAGAATTCAGGTCTAGTGGGAAGTTATCATGTCCCTTTGGACATGCTTTTAGAAAGAAATAATGGGGGCTGAAGAGATGGCTCAGAGGTTAAGAGCACTGGCTGCTCTTCCAGAGGTCCTGAGTTCAATTTCCAGCAAATACATGGTGGCTCATAACCATCTATAATGAGATGTGGTGCCCTTTTCTGGCCTGCACAGATAAATGTAGACAGAAATATATATATATGTATATATAATAAAATAATAAATAAATCTTTTTTTCATATTCTTTTATTTTTTTCTATTCAAAAAAATTTACATTTCCTCCCCTTCTCCCAGTCCCCTCCCACTCCCCCCTCCTTCCTCCCACTGCTTCCATAAAAGAGGGCATGGTGCCCAGCCCTATGGGAAGTCCAAGGCGCTCCCCCCTCCATCCTGGCCTAGGAAGGTGTGCATCCAAATCAACTAGGTTCCCAAAAAGATAATACATGCAGAGGAGATAGGTCCTAGTGTCATTGTTGATGGCCTCTCAGTCTGCCCTCATTGGCAGCCACATATAGAGAGTCCAGTTTGATCATATACTCATTCAGCCCCAGTCAAGCTGGATTTGGTGAACTCCCATTAGATCAGGTACACTGTCTCATTGGGTGGTCCAGCCCCTCACTGGTCCTAACTCCCTTGCTCATCTTCTCCCACCTTCTGCTCTTCAACTGGACCTTGGGAGCTCAATCCATTGCTCTGATGTGAATGTGGGTCTCTGTCTCTATCTCCATCCATTGGATGAAATTTCTATGGTGGTGATCAAGATATTCATCAGTGTGAATATGGGACAATGCTAGTTCTGGCACCCTCTCCTCTGCTGCCCAAGGACCTAGCTGGGAACATCCCTGTGGACACCTGGGATCTCCTCTAGAGCCAAGAATCTTGCCAGTCCTAAAATGACTCCAATAATGTAGATATCTTATTCCCTTCTCCAATATCCACCTTTCCTCCATCTCCACCCTCCTACTCCCCCAAGCTCTCCCCAGACCTTCCATTCTCCCTTCTCCTTACCTCTCTCCCCTTCCCCTACCCAGCTACCCCCACCTCTATCTGCACCCCTGTATTCCCAACTTTTGCCTGGCAAACTTGTTTGCTTCCAATTTCCAAGAGGATCTATATATGATTTTCTTTGGGTTCACCTTGCTATTTGGCTTCTCTGGGTTTGTGAGCTATAAGCTTAGTGTCCTTTGTTTTATGGCTAAGGTCCACTAATGAGTGAATACATACCATAATCGTCTTTTTGGGTTTGTGTTACCTCACTCAGGATAGCGTTTTCTATTTCGATATATTTGCATGCAAAATTCAAGATGTCATTGTTTTTTACCGCTGAGTAGTACTCTAATGTGTATATATTCCACACTTTCTTGATCCATTCTTCCATAGTGGGGCACCTTGGTTGTTTCCAGGTTCTGGCTATTACAAATAATGCTGCTATGAAGATAGTTGCACAAATGCTTTTGTAATATGATTGGGCATCTCTTGGGTATATTCCCAAGAGTGGTATCACTGGATCCTGAGGTGGGTTGATTCCCAATTTCCTGAGAAACTGCCACACTGATTTCCAAAGTGGTTGCACAAGTTTGCATTCCCACCAGCAATGGATGAGTGTTCCCCTTACTCCACATCCTCTCCAGCATGAGCTATCATTGGTGTTTTTGATTTTAGCCATTCTGACAGGTGTAAGATGGTATCTCAAAGTTGTTTTGATTTGCATTTCCCTGATGGCTAAGGAAGTTGAACATGACCTTAAATATCTTTAGGCCATTCGAACTTCCTCTGTTGAGAATTCTCTGTTCAGATCATTACCCCATTTTTAAATTGGGCTATTTAGAATTTTAATGTCTAGTTTCTTGAGTTCTTTATATATATTGGAAATCAGACCTTTGTCCGATGTGGGGTTAGTGAAGATCTTCTCCCATTCAGTAGGATGCCTTTTTGTCTTAATGACAGTGTCCTTTGCTTTGCAGAAGCTTCTCAGTTTCTGGAGGTCCCATTTATTCATTATTGCTCTTATTGTCTGTGCCGCTGGGGTTTTACATACTAAGTGGTCTCCTGTGCCCATGCATTGCAGGCTACTTCCTACTTTCTTTTCTATCAGGTTAAGTAGGTTGGATTTATATTGAGGTCTTTAATCCATTTGGATTTGAGTTTTGTGCATGGAGATAGATAAGGATCTATTTTCATTCTCCTACAGGTTGACATCCAGTTATGCCAGCACCATTTGTTAAAAAGGCTTTCATTCTTACATTGTTTACTTTTACCTTCTTTGTCAAATATGAGGTGTTCATAGGTTTGTGGTTTAATATCCGGGTCTTCGATTTGATTCCATTGGTCAACATCTCTGTTTTTATGCCAAGTCCAAGCTGTTTTCATTACTGTAGCTCTGTAATAGAGTTTGAAGTCAGGGATGGTAATGCCTCCGGAAGTTCCTTTATTTTATAGGATTGTTTTGGCTATCCTGGGCTTTTTGTTTTTCCATATAAACTTAGTTATTGTTCTCTCAAAGTCTATGAAGAATTTTGTTGGGATTTTGATGGGGATTGCATTGAATCTATAGATTGCCTTTGGTAGAATTGCCATTTTTACCTAATTGATCCTACCAATCCAGGAGCATGGGAGATCCTTCCATTTTCTGGTATCCTCTTCAATTTCTTTCTTCACGGTCTTAAAGTTCTTGTCAAATAGATCTTTTACTTCCTTGGTTAGTGTTACCCCAAGATTCTTTATGCTATTTGTGGCTATCGTGAAAGGTGATGTTTCTCTGATTTCCCTCTCTGTTTCTTTATCCTTTGTGTATAGGAGGGCTACTGATTTTTTTGAGTTAATCTTGTATCCTGCCACATCAGTGAAGGTATTTATCAGCTGTAGAATTTCTTTAGTAGAGTTTTTGGGGTCATTTATGTACACTATCATACCATCTGCAAATAACGAAAGTTTGACTTCTTCCTTTCCGATTTGAATCCCCAAGATCTCCTTATTCTGTCTTATAGCTATTGCTAGAACTTCAAGCACTATATTAAAGAGATATGGGGATAGTGGACAGCCCTGTCGTGTTCCTGATTTTAGTGGACTCGCTATGAGTTTCTCTCCATTTAATTTGATGGTAGCTGTTAGATATGAACCTTGTATCCCTAATCTCTCCAAGACTTTATCATACAGGGGTGTTGAATTTTCCCAAATGCTTTTTCAGCATCTAATGAAATGATCATATGGTTTTTTTTCTTTCAGTTTATTTATATGATGGATTAGATTGATAGATTTCCATATGTTGGACCACCCCTGCATCTCTGGAATGAAGCCTACTTGATCATAATGGATGATTTTTTTGATGTGTTCTTGGATTCTGTTTGCCAGTATTTTATTGAGAATTTTTGCATTGAAGTTCATGAGTGAGATTGGTCTGTAATTCTCTTTCATGGTTGTGTCTTTGTTCAGTATTGGTATCAGTGTAACCGTAGCTTAAGCAAAAGTGTTTGGCAATGACCCTTCTGTTTCTATTATGTGAAACACCTTAAGGAGTATAGGTATTAGCTCTTCTTGGAAGTTTTGGTAGAATTCTGCATTAAAACCATCTGGTTCTGGGCTTTTTTTTTGGTTGGGAGGTTTCTGATGACAGCTTCTATTTCCTCGTGACTTATAGGTCTATTTAAATTGTTCACATGGTCTTGATTTAATTTTGGTATATGGTATTTATCTAAAATACTGTCCATTTCTTGTTCATGTTCCAATTTTGTGGCATACAGGCTTTTGTAGTAAGACCTAATGATTCTCTGAATTTCCTCAGTGTCTGTTGTTATGTCTCCCTTTTCATTCCTGATCTTGTTAATATGAGTGTTCTCTTTCCGCCTTTGGATTAGTTTGGATAGGGGTTTGTCGATCTTGTTGATTTTCTCAAGGAACCAGCTCTTTGTTTCATTGATTCTTTGGACTGTTTTCTGTGTCTCTATTTTGTTGATTTCAGCCCTCAGTTTGATTATTTCCAGTCTTATACTTCTCCTGGGTGAGTCTGCTTCTTTTTATTCTAGAGCTTTTAGGTGTGCTGTTAAATCTCCAATGTGTACTTTCTCCATTTTCTTTATGTGGGCACTAAGCACTATGAACTTTCCTCTTAGCACTGCTCTCATAGTGTCCAATAGGTTGAGGTATGCTGTGTCTTTATTTTCGTTGAATTCAAGGAAGACTTTAATTTCTTTCTTTATTTCTTCCTTGACCCAGGAGTGGTTCAGTAGTTGACTGTTTAGTTTCCATGAGTTTGTATGCTTTCTGGTGGTGGAGTTGTTTTTAAATTCTAACTTTTCTCCATGATGATAAGATAAGACACAGGTGGTTACTTCAAATCATTTGTATCTGTAGATGTTTGTTTTGTTACCGAGTGTGTGAGCAATTTTTCAGAAGGTTCCATGAGATGCTGAGAAGACGGTATATTCTTTCCTGTTTGGATGGAATGTTCTATAGATGTCTATTAAGTCCATTTGATTTATTACATCTGTTAGTTCTCTTATTTCTCTGTTAAGTTCTGTCTGGTTACCTGTCCATTGGTGAGAGAGGAGTGTTGAAATCTCCTACTATTAGAGTGTGGGGTTTGATGTGTACTTTGAGTTCTAGTAATGTTTCCTTTACATATGTGGATGCTTTTATATTAGGGGCATATATATTCAGGATTGAGACTTCATCCTGATGGATTATTCTGTTTAAGAGTATAAAATGTCCATCACCATCTCTTCTGATTGATTTTAGTTTGAAGTCGATTTTGTTCGATATTAGTATAGCCACACCTGCTTGTTTCTTAGGGCCGTTTGATTGAAAAACCTTTTCCCAACCCTTTACTCTGAGATAATGTCTGTCTTTGTGGTTGAGGTGTGTTTCTTGTAAACAACAGAATGTTGGATCCTGTTTTCGTATCCATTCTCTTAACGTGTGCCTTTTTATAGGTGAATTGATTCCATTGTTATTAAGTGATATTAATGACCAGAGGTTATTAACTGCAATTACTTTTTTAGGGTTGTAGAGTTTGTTTGTTTCCCTTCTTTGAGTTGTGCCAATGGAGGGCTGTTAGATGTCTGTGTTATTATGGGTGTTGTTTGCTTCCTTTAGATATGGTTTACCTTCTCGTACTTTCTGTAAGACTGGGTTTGTGGCTATGTATTGCTTAAATTTGTTTTTATCCTGGAATATCTTGTTTTCTCTATCGATGGTGAATGAAAGCTTTGCTGGATATAGTAGTCTGGGCTTGCATCCATGGTTTTCTTAGTGTCTGCAGTACATCTATCCAAGACCTTCTGGCTTTCATGGTTTCCATAGAGAAGTTAGGTGTAATTCTGAATGGTTTACCTTTATAAGTTAGTTGGCCTTTTTCCTTTGCAGCTCTTAATATTCTTTCTTTATTCTGTATGTTTTGTGTTTTGATTATTATATGGCGAGGGGATGCCCTTTTTTTGATCCATTCTATTTGGTGTTCTGTATGCTTCTTGTACCTTCATAGGCATATCCATCTTTAGGTTGGGAAATTTTCTTCTATAATTTTGTTGAATATCTTATCTGGGTCTTTGAGCTGTGCTTCTTCTCCTTCTTCTACCCCTATTATTCTTAGGTTTGGTCTTTTTATGGTGTCCCAGATTTCCTGGGTGATTTGTGTTAAGAATTTGTTGGATTTGTTGTTTTCTTTGATCAATGAGTTTATTTTCTCTATTGTATCTTCAGCGTCTGAGATTCTTTCTTCTATCTCTTGTAGTCTGTTGGTTATACTTGTCTCTGCAGTTCCTGATCATTTACCCAGATTTTCCATCTCCAGCCTTCCCTCAGTTTGTGTTTTCTTCATTGCCTCCATTTCAGTTTTCAAGTCTTGAACTGTTTCCATTACCTGTTTGATTGCTTTTTCTTGGTTTTCTAGGGTTTCTTTGAGGAATTTATTCATTTCTTCTTAGTTTTTGTTAGTTTTCTCATCCCTTTCTTCAAAGGAGTTTTTTTACCTCTTCTTTAAGGTCTCTATCTCTTTCATAAAGTTACGTTTAAAGTCGATTTCTTCTACTTCCTCTGGGTTAGGTTTCTCAGGTTTTCCTGTTGAGTACTTGTTGGTTTCTGGTGTTATCATGTTGCTTTTCAGGTTGTTGGAGGAATTCTTGGATTGATGCCTACCCATCTCTTCCTTTGATTTCAGTCAGGAGAGTGTCAGTAGGTGGGGAACTCCCAGGACGGCTTGCATACACTAACCCCTCTGGATAGCTGATCTCAGTGCAGGAAGAGGCAGTCCCGCCTGGACCTCTGATCCCTCTGGACCTCCAATCTCAGCACAGGAAGAGAGAGTCCCGGTGCTCCAAGGACCCAAAGAGGAAAGGGCAAACCTGTGGGGGATGGGGGTTGCAGGGTCCTGTGGAACAAAGAGGCCGTCAGGGACCTTACCATCAGGCATGCACAACCTTACCAGTCTGCATCTCTGACCCCAGCACAGGAAGAGAGAGTCCTGGGGTTCCAAGGCCCCACAGAGGAAAGGGCAATCTTGCAGGGTTGGGTGCAGGGTCGTGTGGAACAAAGAAGCCCATGGGGACCTTACCGCCAGGCACACACAACCTTACCATTCTGTGCCTCCTATCTCAGCACAGGAAGAGAGAGTGCTAGGGTTCCAAAGCCCCACAGAGGAAAGTGCGATCTTGCAGAGGGGGGGTGCAGTGTAGTGTGGAACAAAGAGGCCCGCAGGGACCCTACGGCGAGGGATGCACAACCCTACCAGTCTGCACCTCCCGATATCAGCACAGGAAGAGAGCTAAATAAATCTTTTTTTAAAAAAAAAAAAGAAAGAAAGAAAGAAAGAAAGAAAGAAAGAAAGAAAGAAAGAAAGAAAGAAAGAAATAGTGGGACTTCAGCACCTTCTCTCCCCCTTTTTTGATGCTCTTCCATGGGTTTGTTCCACCGGACACAGCAGAGGCTGAAAGGAAAAGATCAAGTCAGCCATGCTCTTAAACCTTACAAACTCATGTGCCAAATACGCCTTTCTTTAGAAGTTCATTATTTCATGTATTTGTTACATAGAGAAAACTCACTAACGCAGACGGCGAAGTGAGGTCTTTAGGGCTTGATCTCAACTAGTAAACAAGAACCTATTGATCTTCTGTGATTCTGAGCTCCTGATTCCCTGAACTTATGCTGTCATGGTGATGTGTTTGTTAGCCATTCGAGACTAGGCTTATTTTGCTGCAGTAAAGTAGCTTCTTTCAAAAAACTTTCTCCATCACTACAGCCCAGAATGGTCTGCAGACAATACACTGAATGCAAGTAGGTCAAGCCTCACCTCTCCCAGGGATGCTGGAGCAGGGAGGGGCACTTCTTGCAGGCATTTTCATGAATCTGCTTTGGCATGGAGGAAATAACACTACTTCTTCAATGTCTCTTTGTGTGGCTTCCTTTTCTCTCTTTTTTTTTTTTAATGAGGAACTCTTTCTGGACCACAAAATGTCAACTACAGTAATTATGACTTATAAGGAACTTGACTAAAAGCTAGCAAAAATATAGATATTAGTGATGCTAATAACAATTAGTTCATTGCAAGAATTGTGGGAAATTAATTGAAATTATTTCTTTAACCCTTTACACAAATTTACACAGCAGAAACCGCTGAAAATTTATTGAAACTGAAGGACATAAAGATGAAATGTTCTTCCCAGACACAGACATAGTAAGTAATGATTTTGCACTCAGACCGGAGAATGCTAAGGAATCTCAAAGACTTTCTGGAGGGTAAGTGGTGATCTTAGAATCCTACCAGAGGGTGCACAGAGATTCCCACAGTTCTACTGAAAAGTACTCAATGATAATAATCCCATCCTTTTAACTTTAAGAAAACAATAAAACCTCATGTATTTCAACTTTTGACTAAATAAATAACTAAAAATCATAGTATTTGATTAAACTACTAATACCTGGGAGTCTAGAATTTTGTGACAAGTAAATACATGTATTAATTTTTTTAACCATTGAACACAAATGTTCTAGAAAATTCTAAATTCAAAGGGAAAAAGAGGTGTTACTTCTATATGACCTGCATGTCTTCTCTGATGCTAGTATTTAGTCTTGCTGCACAGACTGATGCTGTCTGATTTAGTTTTTCCAGACCATATTCATTGTTATTGAATATGTCAGGTTGTTTTGCAATTAATCTGCTTTCAATGAATTCACTTTTTTTTAACTGTAACCTTTGTAAAAATACAGAGAAATAACAAGTATTATTTTTCTGAAGTACATATATTCAGATTATCTTTTGGCTTTATTTTCTTTTTGAATTTACAGGGCATGATTATTGTTTTTAAAAAAGAGGAGACTCTTGATGCATATTTTACAGCATGTGTTTGTATATACTCACTTGTAAATCAGCTTACACCTGAGTAGTGTTTTTAATCTTTTGTTTTGTTGCTTTTCTATCAGAGATTATTCACCTAAAAATGTAGAATAGTCCTCCTAAATAATATCTAATATTACATGGCTAGTTTATAATTTTTACTCCCTTATTGCTGTAGAAAACTCTATACAATAGATTAATGAGTTTTACTAAATTATTATATATAATTATATATCCTATAATTTATAATTGTAAATTATAAATTTACAATTTATAATTGTAAATTATAGGATATATAATTATATATAATATATGTAATTATACATAATTATAAATTATTCTCTCCTCACAAACTAAGGTATCCCAAAAGTGATTTGTTCTTCATATGTAGACTATGTTACACAGAATGCTTACTGATTGATAAATAACCAAACAAAAAGTAAGTACCTTCATTGTTAGTGTAGGCAAAATGTAGAAAAGTAATTAAAGGACCATTTAAAACCCATAAACACAGAATGTACACATTCATACACACATAGTCTCATTAACTTTAAACCACAGAAATTAATTACAGATTCACTGCTAATGAACATATGGGCTGAGTTCTGACACTCACTGGTTTCAGTTCAGCAATCCTAGAAACAAAGAAAGACTCACAGACGCTGGGAAAAATGTTAGTGACTGGGGGCCAGGAAGCAAAATTCCTTCATAACAGTGAAAAACAGCTCCCAAATATTCAGTTAGGAAGAAAAGAACTCTCAAATTCATCCACTTTTGAATATGAACAGCCCTGCTCCATTATCACCACCTGTTGCCACTAGAAGAAATTGCTGATGTCTGGGGAAGATCAAGTTGAGAGGACAGAGCATAGGCAAAGAGGGATGGACAGAAATATAATTTCAGAGAGAAAGGGACCTCTCTTCCCAAACATGCAAAAAGAATATTGAGTTATGGAAAAACATACAGGAATTTGGAGCCTACAGTCACGTGTACAGTATTCATGAGTTAAGCTATAGTCACGGAGCAACTCCAGAGAAGTTAGCAGTGCCACTGCAATGCCAAGCATCCTCGTGTTTGAATATGCTGACGGCTCAAAGCATCCTCATTCAATATGCAGACCAGGAAAACACATGCATTTTAATGGGTTGAGTTACAATGCCAAACTCTGAGGGTCACAGCAGCAACATCAGCATTGCTTTATCTTCAGGACTCAGACTTCACTGACAGCAGAAGATGACTGTGTTGAGCTTCCGAATGCCATCACTTGGCATTAAATGCCACTTGGAATTAAAACACTGGGTACTGCCTGCTGTATTCCCTGAGATGAACAAATTCATCTTTTAATCTACTCATGTCTCAAATCATAGGTTTACTATTCATTACCTGGGGGAGTTGCTTTTCTCACAATGACATACCTGTTCCCATTGGTGGTTTCTTTTTCTGCTGAGGCACTGCTCTATTCCTCATCTGTGTGAGCATGCCTTGCTAACACATCTTAATTTGTCTATGAATAGCACTACCTTAAACACATTGTGGTTACTTATGTCTACAGTTTTCAATCTTCTCCTCTTTGTCCCTTCTTAGTTGCAGTTACTTAAAACAACAACAATCATGTGTGTTCTTCAGATTATGATCTTGTTTTAGAATTAGGCTTCTTTGATCATTTTCTTCTTAGCCTGAAATCAGTTCCTGCCAACTTACATGACCTTTACTCTACAGCAATGACAATTTTCAGTTTAATGTGAATATTAATAAATTAATTTAGCTTCTGCTGATGATTTTCATTTTTTCCATCTGTCAGAACTTTACCAATCTCAAAAACAAATCTGACACTTTCAATTAGAAACAAAGTAATGCAATGATGGGAATGAGAGAATTTTACACAAAGCATGTCCAAGAAACAATAATTTAAGCACTATAATTGGGACTTCAAAAAGATGGCATGATGAGTTGCATAGTTATGTGGAAACTTGGAAACTTTTTAAAGAGTTTTGATTTTCCATTAATCACCTTATTTTTTAAACATTTCAAATTTTTATTTGAAAAATGTATTTATAGGTACAATTTGAGGATTTAGTGCATGTATGCATAACGTAATGAATAAACCATGTTGGTTAGAATTTCTATCTTTTTGCAAACATCCTTTCTTTGTAGTGAGAATACATCGATTCTATTCCTTCTGCAGTTCTGAGATATATAAGTCATTACTGCTAACTATAGTCACCCTGAACAGTAGTTCACCAGAACATAGCCTCCCGTCTAAATGTAGCTGGAAATTTTTGTTTAGTCTCTTCAGTATATGAAGAAAAGCTCAACCCAGGTGTTTCCCTGGTAATTCCCTTAGTGTCCTAACGAGCATACAATTGAAAATAGATCCCTACTTCACAGAATGGGTGTACCTTTAATTTTTTCAGTGACAAATTTGATGGGAGGGATGTTGACTCATCATGTAGATGGTGCTGAGGAGTGCAGTGTGATGACTGAGAGACAAGACCTCAGGCCTTCTAACTCATCAATCGTTCTCCACATAATTATGTAACAACTACAACTGTTTATCTCTCAATGCTGCTTTCTGTTCCACAATTCCAGACATATATTCCTTATTCTCATCATTTATACTTTCTATCAGCAATAATTTATTGAGTCAGGACTTGACATTGGTGACTATAGCCACTGTGCCTTTCTACACACACACACACACACACACACACACACACACACACTCACACACACACTCACACACACACATATATATGCATACATACACATATATATTCACATAATTATTATATAAACAAATATTATATAAACACATATTTATAGTCATATGTTTGTACATATTAGACATACCAGAATATACAATTACCAATGATTTGATTACTCTTTGGAGATGCATTAAGAACATCTATCTTGCCTATGTATTAATTCATCCATTCAACCAGTATTCTTTGGTGTCTCCTTTAATAATAAATGTTTTCATGATCTTGTCTCTGTCTCTATATTTTCTGCCTCTCTTTCATATATCTTCTATATTACAATCACATAATTTGTATGAACTATATAATCTCTCAAACCTGAAAAATTTGCATTTCTATAATTTCTTTGGGGAATATTCTTTCTGAGTCACACAGTCTTTGAAATTCATTCATTTAGCTTTCCTCAATCTACCTGATCTTTCAGATTGTAAGAGACCATTCATTACTATAAATCAATCTGTCTCACCAGCTGTCCAATTGTGACCTACCCAATACGACACCATCTTATTTACGTTTTTACACAATGGCCAGTACAAGTAGACATTCATGAATTCCTTTTGAAAGGGGAAAGGATAGAATGATCCTTTTAGTGATTCTGCAAGCACTTTGGTCAAACCACAGAAATAGCCTCAGCTTTATTAAATAAAATGTGTTCTTTTCCTCTTTTGCAGAGTTCTGGAATGGTGGCTTCAACCTACTCGGTGAGTTTTCTAAATTGAGACTTAATTCAGCAGCAGAGCCAGCTAAATTCCAACAAAATTACTGTCATTATCACTATCTGAAATCTATTTAACAACCAATTCACACACAGTGTAGAATATAGTCCATTAAACATTTGGTTTTTAGACCTGATAAACACAGCTTTCTTTTGATGAAGCCCACACATCTTAAAATTTTTTGGTTCACTCAAAGGACAGCAAAGCTCAAGAGACTCATCGCAATTCACCTTCACCTCCCCTGCAGGCAGACGCGGGAGTTCAGAGAACATGAAAATCACTGGAGCTCTTCTACTTTTGTTTCTCAAACATTTGTAGCTATGGAAGCTGATCTCATCTGTTCAACAACACAAAAACAGGTAATTGGTGATATAGTCTCTTTGCACCAGGTAACAAATATGGTCTTTGCCTCATTAAAGTGAGAGCCTTGGAATATGCCCCAGCAACCTGCAACTTCACCAGCTTCCTGGAGCCCTTCTATCTTTTCCCCAAAATCTGACTTTACAAAAAATAGTGATTTTTTTTTGAATCTTCCAACAAAGAAGGCAGAGTCTTTTGCAAATCACTCACAGTGCACTTCATAGATATTCATGGTAAAGGATTTTGTCATGAGGCAATAAATTACATTGTAGGCCCACATTTTTATATGGTATGGCAGCCAGGCTCTGAAGCCATAGGCCCCAACTGAGGTGGTCACATAGCCCTGCAGATAGGCTGTCACTTCCTTAACAAAAGGTCAGGATGTTGTTGCTCCTTTCTTTGTAATTTGGAGGATGCCTGATAGAGATGCTAATTCAAGCCTATGATGTGAAAGCTACCATACACAGCAAACAGGTAGATGCGGACATGACAAAACGCCATTCACCTGGTTACCTAGGAGACAGAATGCTGGTGTATATCCCACTCAGTTTATGTTTTGGTATAAAAAGCTGCTTAGAGAATAAATAAGAGGAATTCTTCAGGATGTGAACTCAGGACTTCATGAGGAACCACTGAGAATCTCCCTCCTGATAAAGCCATGTGAGTTGTGTCTTTATTTCCGTGCATCCACACCGGTCAAGAGAGAGTTTATCTTGGGGTCTGGTCGAGAGAAATAATTTATGGTCCGGGCTAGCACCAGACCTTGAAAATACATGGATCTTAGAATAAAACCATTACATCATATAGGAAATGAAAATTTTATCCATTTATTTGTAAAACCTTATATATGTACATAACCAAAGTAAAGCAATAAAATAGCATAAATAATGTATAGATTGAAATTAAATTTGAGTTCAGAAAACTATGTAATATTCTGGATTATTCTAAAGCTATAGGGAAGTTAAACTTTTATTAGTAAGTCCCTTCTATAATGCCACATTGTTCATTAATTGTTGCTTGAAGATTAAATATGAAGTAATAGAATCTATGGCACTTACATCATATTTTATATTTGTGAAGTACTTTGCAACCCTGTGCCAGTTAAATGTTAACTGCCCTTCTATCTATTATGGATGAGGATAAGAAATTGTTACATGCAGAAGGACAGATTATTGAAACTACTTGAAACCAGACTAAAACCCTTTCATTAATTGCACATACGCAGTAAATTATGGACATGTCTATATCCTCCACTTTATGAACAGGATTTGTAGTTGAAAGTCTGAACTATTAGTTATTTCTCAAACTTCATTAATTTTTTAGAATAAAACCTGGACTGTTTCTAAAAATCACATTCCTGCCAGGCGGTGGTGGAGCACACCTTTAATCCCAGCACTCGGGAGGCAGAAGCAGGTGGATCTCTGTGAGTTTGAGGCCAGCCTGGTCTACAAGAGCTAGTTTCAGGACAGGCCCCAAAGCCACAGAGAAACCCTGTCTCGAAAAACCAAAGAAAAAAAATCACATTCCTTTTTTAACTGATACTTTCCAAAGTTGATGATCTACGTTTCAGTTCTGTGCATATTACTGGTGTCTTTTTCTTTAAGTCTTTAAAATACAGGAAATCTTTGTCAGTGGAATTTAATTCTTCTGCTCCATTAGTCTTGTAGTGTTTCATGTCAAAGTATTTGGGGCCTTTATTAGTTAGACATAAGTTTTCTCCAAAAACTATTAATCATTACCTTTAAAGAACATGTTATCTATTTTTGCTTCTTATTATATTTATGAATATAGGACATCTGAACAAATAATAGTTATTCTTATATGTGTATAAACTACTTTATAACTTATTAAGAAGATAATTTTTGGACTAATTTAATTTTATAATCTTTAAAAAATTGTTATTTTATGTGTATGAGTGTTTTGATGGCATGTATGTCTGTGTACCATGTATAGCTGTGCTCCATGTATGTCTGTGCACCATGTATGACTGTGAACTGTGTTTGACTGTGTCCCATGTATGACTGTGCACCATGTATGCCTAATGCCTGAGGAGACCAGGAGAGGGTATCTTCTGGGACCAGAGTTACAGATGGCTGTAAGTCACCATGTGGATTCTGGGAATCAAACACAGAACTGTAGATGAGTTGTCAGTGTTCTCGATTTCTGAACCATTTCTCCGGTCCCTGGAACTCTTTTACTTCTCAAATACAATCATTTTCAAAGAAGCAAATCCTTTACTTTGGAGAGGTATATTAAAGTGAAAGTTGATTTAGGAGTATAGAATGTTGTGACTCCAGAAAAATGACCTCTTACAGGTATGTGTGTATGTATGTGTGTCTGTGAGTCTGTCTGTCTACACCTTCTGCAATAAAGTACTCCTAATTCTCTACTCATAGGTAATTGAAGACAAACATGGGTGCCAGAAATACTAAATTCTAACTTAGCTTTTTATAGTGGCATTTCATTTGTATTTAAGTAAGTAAACCTTGCCTGAGGATCAGAAAAGTAAAATAGCTTAGAGACCAGACAGCAATGACACACATCTTTAATCCCAGTAGCTACGCTAGATTGCAATAGAAGCCAGACAGTAGTGGTACATTTCTTTAATCCCAGAACTAGAGAGAATTATAAGACAGGAGAAGACAGCTCTCAGTCTCGATTTCATTCTGAGATTTCCTGGAGGGAGGATCATTTTTGGATTGAGGTCAAGGTAAGAGTAAGTGGTTGACTGCTTTGCTTTTCTGGTCTTCTGGTTGAACCTCAATGTCTGTCTCTGAGTTTTTATTAATCATGCTTAATTTACCCAACTCTCATGGGGTACAAATTTATGAAAAAGCCATTTGCCTGAGTCTTTTTAGCCAGCCACACAGACAAGAACTGGAATTGGAATTTCAGCTCTAGGAATTGTAACTCAAACTTAGCCACCTGTGTTTGGGAGAAAAACTAGCACTCCCAGCTCCCATACACCCTGGCTTAGTTTTCACGTAAAGATGGAAAATGCAGAGTACCAGCAGAACCATCTAGAGGGTAAGTGTGTCCTAACCCGGCTGCCCAGATGCCCAGGGAAGAGAGTGCAGGTGCCCTCCAAACCCCTAAACTTTCTGGCCATTCGGTGGCGGGGCTTCTCTCGACTACTGTCTTTTCTACTTATCCCACCCCAGCTTGCCGCCAAGCACACCTTTCCATCTGCAGGGTTCTAGGATCTCACAACTCAGCCTGCTTCAGGACTGAGACACTGGGGACAGGGTGGTGGGTGCAAGGCTTCAGGGGTTTCTTTGTTCCATGGAGCTGGCATCTACCAACCTTGTGCTTTTGTCTGCGAGTTCCTTGGACAGCAAGTGGCCCTGATCCAGTACCAGGAAAGCTGTCCGGAGGGAGTCCTTAGATGTACCACCACAGCCTACTTCAGGGAGGAGGGGATCTGAGAACCAGCTCCAGTGCTGAGGGGACGTGAGAGAGGGCAAAACAAGAAAAATACCCCAAGTACACAGTCAGCCACAACAAAAGGACCAAGCCACCTAGACTCTCCTAACCGCATTCAAAGGAAAAGATGGGCAGGTACCAATGCAAGAATTCCTCCAACAACCTGAAAAGCAATATGATAACACCAGGATCCAGTGAATATGCAACAGGAAGACTTGAACAACCTAATCCAGAAGAAGTAGAAGAAATCAACTTTAAACGTAACATTATGAAAGTGACAGAGAACATTAAAGAGGATGTGAAAAACTCCTTTAAAGAAATGGATGAGAAGACTAACAAAAAGTTAGAAGAAATGAATAAATCCCTCAAAGATACACTAGAAAACCAAGAAAAAGCAATCAAACAGGTAATGGAAACAGTTCAAGACTTGAAAACTGAAATGGAGGCAATGAAGAAAACACAAACTGAGAGATGGCTGGATAAGGAAAATCTGGGTAAATGAACAGGAACTACAGAGACAAGTATAACCAACAGACTACAAGAGATAGAAGAAAGAATCTCAGACACTGAAGATACGATAGAGAAAATAAACTCTTTGATCAAAGAAAATGACAAATCCAACAAATTCTTAACACAAAATATCCCGAAAATCTGGGACACCATGAAAGACCAAAGCTAAGAATAATAGGGGTAGAAGAAGAAGAATTCCAGCTCAAAGGTGCAGAAAATATATTCAACAAAATTATAGAAGAAAATTTTCCCAACCTAAAGAAGGATATTCCTATGAAAGTACAAGAAGCATACAGAACACCGAATAGACTAGATAAAAAAAAAAAAAAATCCCGGGGCCATGTAATAATCAAAACACAAAACATACAGAATAAAGAAAGAATATTAAGAGCTGCAAAGAAAAAAGGTCAAGGAACATATAAAGTTAAACCTATCAGAATTACACCTGACTTCTCTATGGAAACCATGAAAGCCAGAAGGTCTTGGATAGATGTGCTGTAGACACTAAGAGACCATGGATGCAAGCCCAGACTACTATACCCAGCAAACCTTCCTTTCATCATCGATGGAGAAAACAAGATATTCCAGGATAAAAACAAATTTAAGCAATACATAGCCACAAACCCAGCCTTACAGAAAGTACGAGAAGGTAAACCACAACCAAAGGAAGCAAACAACACCCATAATAACACAGACATCTAACAGCCCTCCATGAGCACAACTCAAAGAAGGGAAACACACAAACTCTACCACCAAAATAAATAAATAAATAAATAAATAAATAACCGGAGTTAATAACCTCTGGTCATTAATATCACTTAATATCAATGGACTCAATTCACCTATAAAAAGCAACAGGTTAAGAGAATGGATACAAAAACAGGATCCAACATTCTGTTGTTTACAAGAAACACACCTCAACCACAAAGACAGACATTATCTCAGAGTAAAGGGTTGGGAAAAGGTTTTTCAATCAAACGGCCCTAAGAAACAAGCAGGTGTGGCTATACTAATATCCAACAAAATCGACTTCAAACTAAAATCAATCAGAAG
>PVIU01020651.1:0-33493 GCA_004026605.1 Ondatra zibethicus
CCCCCGACTCCTCAGAAAGAGTAAGGCTTCCCATGAAGAGTCAACAAAGCCTGGCACATCAAGTTGAGGCCAGATCAAGCCTCCCCACCCCTCTTACCGTATCAAGGTTGAGGAAGGCATCCCACCATAGGGAATGTGCTCCAAAAACCTAGTTCATGCACCAGGGATAGATACTGGTCCCACTGCTAGCGACCCCATAAACAGACCAAGATACACAAGTGTCATCCACATGTATAGGGCCTAGTTCAGTCCTATGCAAGCTCTCCAGCTGTTGGTCCAGATTCCCTGAGCTCAGCTCAGCTGTCTCTGTGAGTTTCCCTGTCATGAACTTAATTCTCCCTTACTCATATAATCTGTTCTCCCTCTCTTCGACTGGACTCCAGGAGCTCAGACCAGTAGTGTTTGCTGGCAACCACACATTAATTACTTGACATGGGTTATCTCTTCCATCATAAGGGCATCTTTCTCATGCATTTGTGATTGATATCTTTGGCTGCATTTAGTGTTAATCTTTTAACCTTACACACAGCAACACCACCTCACTACCTATTATCTCGTACTTTCTAATATAATTCCAATTCTGTACCACCCCTGTTCATTACAATGAGGTGACCAATGGCTCCTACTTTTACAGCACACTTGACATCTGGCAATGATCACTTTCCTCCCAGCATGTGGAGAAATAAGTGTGAAGCCAACATGTTATACTATTGTAAGAATTTCATATTTGTCTGGGAGTTGGTTTCCTTGGGTTTCTCAGTGTATGGCAGAGGGACATTGAAAGACATTTGTTATTTGAAGTTGCCTTAATAGAAAAGTTTACTTAAATAGAAAAGTCAACAGTTATAAAACTAAATTTTAATTTGAAGCAACATGGGGAAAAGAATAAAATTAATTTTTTTTGTGTGTGTGTGCTCTATATATGGTAAGTTATACCTCAGAAAGGACAATGAGGCCACCAAACCCTCGTTGATCAAATTAAAGGGCGAAGGCAATGGTGCACAACCATGAGCCCAGGTGCTCGGACAGAGGGCAGAGGCTTGACAACGTGAAGTGTAGCCAGCTTGGGCTACATACTGAAGCCAAGACAAGCATGGGTAATTAGTGAGATCTTGTATCAAAATGAAAAACTGAAAAGTGCTGGGAATGTAGCTCAGTGGTTAGGCTTCTCCGCCATATACACAGCCCTGAGTTCAATACTGAGTAACACACACACACACACACACACACACACACACACACACGCACACACGCACACGCGCATACGCGCACACGCGCACGCACACGCACACACACACACACACACACACACGCACACGGGCACACACCCCTTCTTTATGCCATATGGCATTCTATTCAGAAAAGACTACAGATAAAAACTGGTATCTTGTTCAAGTAATTATGATAATATCTATAAGAGAAATTTTAAGATTATATGTCCTAGGAAGGAAACAACAGTGCTCAAGTGTATCTTCCAACTTGAGTGAAGTATTTTTTTTCTTATGAGGACAAAACACAACTCAACTCCCCATTTAGATGGCATGTTGCAAAGCTGCTGTCATTTTTCCACGGATGAGTAGAAAATTCTCTGACAACTATGCTGTATACAAGCAAAAAAAAAAAGCAAGAATTCAGAGCAAAAAAAAAGATCTTAAGCACTTTTCCCTGTCAAACTTAGGGCCCAGTGTTTGCCAGTCCTGAAAAAGTTTAATATGAATTACTTTATGACAGCAGGGGCACCACATCTCGTGGATCTTGCAATGTTAAGTTCTCTCTTGTCCTTCAGGAAGATGTATTGTGCTAAGTGAAACCCTACTGGGCTGTGCGCTCTCCCCAAATGCTCTGATGTGCAAAACTGCACCACAGTGCGAGGTGTCCGCTGGAAACCAGCCCACGCTTAGCGAGGAACTTTTCCAGGGAGGCAGAGCCTCTTGCTGTGGAAAGGTCCTGTGCCATGTCTCCGCTTTGGTGAAGCAGTTTGAGCACTGAGAATTGGCTCCTCTCTCCCACGCTGGCATCAGCCTAAGTGTCTTCACGTGTGACACCAGAAGAGATCAATGCGTATATTCAAGGACAGAGCAGAATGGCTACGGCTAACTTCAGCTATTTGAAAGAAAATATTTAAAATTATGTGTCCTCTTCAGCCAGCACAAACGTAAATTGCTGCTATTATATATGCTTTTTCAATTAGGGACATGGGGAGAGTGATAGCAACAGAGAAAGTAACACATGTTTCTGGTGCCATAGCTGTGTCCACCAAACACTAATGTCGCTCTGCCGTTTAGGATGAAACATGAAGTCTCAGGTCACATGTCTCCTGACTAAGGATGTAAGTTACTCTGAATCCAACGGCAGTGGAGAAACATAATCAGAATAAACCTTCGTGTGTGCTTCAGTTTTGAAACCTACTTCTAAGCTGATACGTAGTTGTAATAAAACATTCCCTGATGCTTTTATACCAAATATAATGCTCACATTTAAAGGTAACCTTCACCACTGGGAGAATGTAGCTCAGTGGCATCGTGACTGACCATCACGTGAGAGGTCCTAGGTTCGATCCCCAGAAGACTCAGAGAAAATAAAAAATAAAAGTAACCTTGCTAAATCGGAATTGTTCCCTGTACTTTCCAAACTAGACCACAACACCCTGATGGAGTCCTAACATTCAAGAGACTCCAGCTATGACAATCAGACAGAAGAAAGATTGTCATCAAAGCGCAACGATACATTTCTAGACAGTGCCCTCAATTGTATTTATTTTGTCATTCCCCAATCAAGAAAGAAATTCAGGGTCAGGAACAGAGGACGTGTCCCAAATATTGTCTCTTCTGTATACAACACCCCCATATCGTTAAAACAACAGGGACTCCACTAGTCTTTCTTAGAAATTCTGGTTAGTGGAACTTCACCAGGGTAGACCAGTATCGTAATATAAAAATACGCAATTCATCTCCAGGCACCTATTTAATATAGGACATTCAGACTGACCTAATTTTAAAAATTTTAACCTTTTTACAAATAACTGCCCTCTATATCTTGAAAAATAAAAGGGAGTATTCTTTGTAACACTCATTAGTATTTTTACACTTCATAATAGTCTTTGATACTACACAGGTTTTTAATCACTTCTTTGATACATCTATTGGTGAAACTATTTAAAAAAAGCAACTCAGCTGACTAAAATGACAACTTAAATCATCCTTATTTACATAACACAAAGATAACAAAACACTCCATTCTACTAATCAAGATTAGCATTCAAACAAAAAGTCTTCTGTTATAAACATGAAGGTTCATAAAAATATTTTATGATTTGGAAGATTATTTCTCCTAGATTTCTTCCTTCCTCAGTTCCTTTCCTCCTTCCTTCCTCCCTCCCCACCTTCACCCCCTGCTGGTGGCCATGTCAGAGGACCAGCAGATGGCAGGTGACCTCAGGGTATCAGCCCACCAGGAGGCGAATCCTGGACAGGTGAAACTTGGATAGACAGGCTCCGAGACCCCAGACCGCAGAATGTCTTTTGCTTCATTGTGCTTTCACATGTTTGCCGCTGCCATCTTGCTCTGGTATCTAGCATGGAGGGAATGGTGTGGGGAAATCCCCACTGCCTGTAATGTCGTAGGTTTGTCTCATGGAAACATCCCATTCTACTGGGCATTTTTACCTGTGGATTGCTATGAAGATGATTTCTTCTTAAGCTCTAATATTAATTGATAATAACAATGTTAGTGTACATAGGGTTTGGGGGATAAAAACTAAAACAAGAAAGTGTCACACAGCTAGAACACAAGAGTTTCTATTGAGGAGTCACATATACTGTGGCTTAGGTTAATGACTAAAAAAAACCAATTGAGTCCTAGTAGCCCAACTAATTTAATTTCTTCTAATCTTAATGTTGGGAGGTGAGCTCACAGGTTTCAGAGTATACCATAGCTGAAACAAAGTTTTGAAAATAACTTAAAGTTAGACTAAGACGTTTTTGTTTAATAGCTTTGAGATGAAAAACCCACGAAGACAGTCTAAAGTTTTAGAAAGGCACTTAGTTGAGTGAGGAACTCTTTAAAGTCAGGGAACAAGAACAAAGCAGCCCAATTATCATTAGCTGACACACCTTTCTTGCTAGAATTGGTTGCTGACCAAAGGTGATGATTAATTCCTTGTACCCATTTTTTGCCCTTAATCTCCTGATATGAAAACTGTTGATGAGTGGGCGAGCACCCTAAAGATTTAAAGCAGAGCTGACTGATTGCTTTTCATGTATAAACATTTAAGTTTGTGATTCCTTTAAGATTCCTTATAAGATCACCTTTCAAGGTAAGTAATAAAGTGACTTGTCCTTTCTTTGTAACTGCAAAACACAGCCTGCCAGTAAAAGAACACCTTGCTTGTTTACACAGCTAACCTATAACAAGTGACTTGGATATGTATGTATGTGACTTCTTGGGATAATTTGTTTTTCACCTGTAATAATATGTAAAATGTTTAATCGTGTAAGGGATATGGAAAACATGCTGGTTCTTACTTGCATTCATTGTAATCATTCACTTGAAAAATAGAATGTAACCACATTGTAATTTTTATATTATCTGAGAGGTTTTGCTGGGGTATATATGCTGTAAGGGAAAGAACAGAGAGAGAATTAGAAGGAAAACATCAAGAGTAAGAGAATAAGAAAGAGTTAGAAGGAAGGAGAAGAAAAACATCAAGAATGAGAAAATAAGGAAGAATAATAAAGAATAAACATTTGTTTTCAGTGTAACATATATATTTAAATGTCAGAACTGGACTTCAGTTAACAACAATGTATAAATACTGGTTCCCTTATAGTAATCCTGACATAGGAGCATAGCATATTATAGTGTATAGTGGCCATGGACATCAACAACAGCAGAAACTTGACATGGGGCTTAGGAGGAGCCTTTGTGATTCCTTTGCAATATCTACAACTATTTTAAAATGAAAGGTTTTTTTTTTTAATATGTAGAACTCCTCAATCTGTATCAAGTTCCAACAGGGAAGGGTTGTTAAAGTGAGAGTAAGAATACAAAATTGAGGAAAGGGTTTTTTTTGTTGTTGGCGGTGATTTTTTTGTTTTTGTTTCTGTTTCTGGCAATGAGAAACTATGTACCCCTTGGGTGATTTGGAGATTACTATGTGGACTAGACTGGCCTTGAGCTTATAGAGGTGGCTTCCTCTGCCTCCTAAGTGCTAACCATCCCCAGCCAGAACAGAGTTTTTAAAAAGTAGCATGCTCCGACTTAATCAGCGGCTTGCTTTTTCTTATATAGTATAGGAACTAACTTGGTTTTCATTGGATATCTAGGCCATAAATTCCTATTTATAGTCCCCATCCTCTCCTCTTAACTGAAAAGTCATCCAGTGTTCTATGCTATTAAACAGACCCCACTCAGAGGGGATGGGAAGAACACAATGCCGCCACATGCTGAACACACTGTACGAAGCTGGCAGAGACAAAGGCCTAGAGAAGCACATGATGTAGTCAACAGTGGCCTGAACAATTTCTCTGTCGTGGTAAAGTCAAAGGATGGGGCTGATGATGATTCTGTTAGAAGAATAAATTCAAATGATAGAGGGAAGAGGAACTTATGAAGACCCACCTCCTCCTAAAGATTTACATGCAGTTAATGGTTGCTGGCTGGAGAAGATTTTTTTTTTTTTTAAAGCAGTATAGTCACTGATGAGATGTCATGGTCCTGTAAAAAGCCCTCTCACCAATGCTGCTGGGAACCACCCTCAGAAAACTTGTGGGGTCACATAAAATAGACATAAATGCAGACAGGGACAAGAGGAGAAGATGAAGGAGATCAGCAGGAGTGGGAGAGAGATGAGAAGTTAACAGGAAATGAATATGATAAATATACATTATACGCTTGTATGAAAATGTCATAATGAAACCCATTACTAAATATAATTGAGATATACTAATTAAATACTTAAAAAGATGCAAGTGAAGACTCATCCCGCAGATCATGTATAAGTGTGTGATAAAACAGTGGAAGACACAATAATGGGTTAAGATGGATGGATTTACCAGTACTACAGAAACTATGGAGGCAATCACAGAGGCCCTGTAACATTACCTTGTTTGGAACGGCCTTGCCCATATTTGAAAAGAAATAGCCATCACATAGCTCAGATGTTATCGCAGAGGACAATGCGATATTCCTTTATAAAGGATTTTTCTTTTGGTGTTTTCTCTATTTAGTAAAAGTTTCTCCTACTAAGTTTTATTTGTCCTGTAAACTACCTTTTTTATTTTTATGATATTAAGGAAGGTATTTTATGAGGCAAACTACTAAGATAGTCTGGTTCGCTTGCCTGGGTACTTGGGTTTCCTATCTGTGACATTTATTAGGCAAAAAGACTGTGCAATCTGGAATGGAGTCTTTGTCTCTAATGCACTAATCATGCCTTTTGACTTATGCATGCAATAAGGAGACAATTGTCTCTAATGCAATCTGGTGTATGCATTATTTACATCCTCTGGTGCATTAGTAAGCAATATGAGGATCCAGGGAGAAATCAATGGAGCCAGTTCGCTTCTCTGTCCTTGTTGGTAATGCTGCCGCATGTTAGAGCGTGGGGGCAGATCCCTTGTGTATATGTGGTGTTTTGTAGTTCTCAATGTGTGTGTTCCTTCTGCTCTCCTGCACCTTCACTTCATTGATCTGTCCAAAATCTGATGCTGAAGTGTTAAGATTCTTATCTACTTGCTTGTCTAGAGGGCAGCTTAAGAAACCACTCCATCACTATGACTTTCTTCACTGATTCTTTTCCAGCTCATCTAGTTATTGTTTCAAATGGCAATAGTGCTTGCTACAACAACAATAACAAAAAAATAATAAAAAGCATAATTCTACAATTAAACCATTTTCATTAACCACTAATAATTTTTATAACTAGTTCAACCAAGCCTACTTGTGTTTTTATTTTACTGAGCAGTTAGGAAGGCTGGTTTTGTGCCTGACATTGCCACATGCAAACCCTCAGGAAGACCCTCATTTGATCACAACTCAGGAAGACCCTCTTTAGATGACAGTTCAGGAAGACCCTCATTAGATCACAATTCAGGAAGACCCTCTTTAGATCACAACTCAGGAAGAACCTCATTAGATCACAAGCTTTCCTATTCAAAGGGAACATTTTAACTTTGTCTTTCTTCTTTGTCAAAATTAGCTCTTTTCTGTAACCATAAGTTGGCCAGGACTCAATGCATTTTGCTAAAAGATTCCTTTAAACAGTTACATAGTTTGGACATGAAAATCTCTTCATTTCATTAATGCTCACAGCTTTCAAGATATTTCATATCGTTGGGGATGATTAAAGCAATGCCATCCTTATAACTTATGGATAACCAGGCAATATGAGAATACAAATCTGCAGGACAGGTCTAGAGAGATTTTATTCAAAAATTAGCTAGAGTTTCTAATGCTCCAAGTAGGCCTATATCAGGACATATTCCTTTCACTGCAAATGTACAGAACATAAGGAAGCCTGGAGGGGACAAAGGAGAAAGCGTGGCCAGAAATTGAAAACTATATATTCAAACCAGTTTTTATTTTTAAATCAGGCACAAGGCCTTTCAGGCAGTTTCTAAAGCATTTTAGACCTACAACATTATCTAGAATCACTGCTAAGACCTGTGTTCACCAACTCTCCATCAGTGGCCAGGCTTATTAATGGCCCGAGGTTACAGCTGCATATTGAGAGGTTACAGTTCTATGCTGGCCATTTAGATGCAACCACAGCATGCCCTTCACATGTCTTAGGAAAATAAAAAAGGTGAAGTGCTTACATGTACCTGTTATTTTTCCGATCTCTCAGTTCTCTAAGGTTCAAGGCACACACATGCCTTGCTCACATCATAGAGCTGGTTGGAGGGCAATACATACGCACCTTGCTTATATCCCATGGCTGGTTCGAGGGCGGGACTTGAGCTCTCGGAGCATGTGACAGTAAAGCACAGACTCCTAACAACTTCACAAGTATTTTCTCTCCTCTGGAGCAAAGAGAAGCCCCAAGCCCTTTTTTCTACTACTCAAAATTTATGGAGACATGGCAGCATCAATGTATAAGGGATTGTGTCCCAGGAAAGAAGACTTGTCTGCACAAAATACTGGTGTCTGCCATGGACCATAAGAAGTTACATTTAGTTACCCATACTCGAAGCATCTCCTATCTGTAATACCATAGAAATTATAGAATTCTCATTTTAATAGCTACAATGGCTAAAAATAATATAAGGAGGGGAAAGGGGCAAAAGAAAGGGGTTTTATGGAAGAAACAGAACGTTTGCAGGAATGCTTGTAGGTGGGCACTACCAACTGGTAGAGGAGAAAGAGAGAAACCAAAAGAAAGAAAGTTCTGTCGATGTGATGATACATGAGTGATATACAAAGAATCATATTTAAAATTCTATAAAGGTCACTGTATTGATGCTCATTTCATGTTTGCCAGTAACATTTTCTTTGTTTTTAAAAGTACATCATGCCAAGTGCTATATTATAATTTCATGATACGTATTTCATAATATTTATGGAAATCACATGGAAGCTTATTATATTATACAGCATAAATAATAAGTATACTTTAAAACAGATCTTTCGAATTTTATTCTTATCAGAAGACAACTCTTTCTCATATACTTGAAATGGTAATTTGTTTATTATAATGAGCCAGACTGATGCATGCACGTAGGCATGTATATTCACAGTTGATATTATTAGAAATTACTGCTTTATTGTAAGGGTTGATCATCTGAAAATTCTCCAAAGCTATAGTTCTTAAAACGCTTCCTCCCCTAATTGAATTTTTCCTTCTGCTTTTTTTCCCTCTTTCCACCTCTTTCTCTCAGTTTGCCCCTCTCCATACCCCTTTCTTCTTCCTCTTCTTCTTCAGGTTTTCATTTCTTACATTTCTTCCTTCCAGTTTGGGAAGGAGTGGTTGATTGGAATCAGATCAAATGGTTTCTAAATGTATAAAACTAGGACTATTCAGGATCCGATCACCGGAACTGAGCTGTGTGATTATAAAATGAACAGGGTCTCTAAGAAATCAGACTAGCCATGTCCGCCTCATGTAACAAGTCATCAAGCGAGGAACAAGAACAAGGTATTAGCCCACTGAGCTCTCTAAACTCTGTAGTCTTTTTCTCAGTAGCTACCATACCCAGCCAGAAAGGGATGCTTACAGAGGCTTCCCCTCAAACCAGGCCTTTGTTATATTGCTACGTGATAAGAATAGAACCTGATATAATATTCTTCAGGGACTGTGGTCTCTGAGATTATGGATGTTACAGCCTCTCCCCAAATATTTAACTTGGCTTTCTGCTTTAGGAGACATTTAAAGCCGTTTTTTCTTAACAGTTTTATCATTCCATTTTTTTCTTCAATAAAGACAGTCCCTAGTTGTCTTTTTCTCAAGTTTGCTTTCCCAAGTGAAGTGAATGTCCCTAAGCAATAAAATTCCACTCTACCAAATACTGAAAAATAGATAATGCCAAAAGTAGTTTAAAAGAGGGAATGTGTTCTTTTTCAGAAAGTTATTTTCAGGGGCAACTCATAAATCTGATTAGTGAGCTTTGATCTGAAATTGCTGCTCTTTGGATGGGAAGGGAATACTCTCACATCTGCTCTGAATACAACAGAGTTACAAAGCTTTGGAAACCATGACAGCCCTCTTGTACTTCAATAGCAAAAAAAGGTTTAAAAAAATTCAGGGGGAAAGAAAAGAAAGAAAGGAAGTTATATAAATTTCAGTTTATTCTTCTCCTATTATTCTCTCAAAACTATGAACATGAATAAACACCACCCTTGAAGAAAAGCATATGTGTAACAATACAATACTGTCATCCAATCTTTCTATCATTGTTTTCTTTTGGACGTTGAAGAGACTTTAATACATCTCTTAGTTATAATGTCCACCCAAGGCTAGGATCTCTCTTGTTACATTTGATGAGAACCAGTGGATTCATTAGCTTTTGTTTTTTCCATCTTGATACAAAGTACAGCCATCTAAGAAGGAGGAACCTCGGATGAAAGAGTACTTCCATTAGTTGGATCTGTAGTCAAGACTGTGGAACACTTCTTAAAATTAATGACTGTTATTGGAGGGTCAGCCATTGTGGATGATCTAGGGTGTATAAGATAGCAAACCGAGAAATCTAGGAGGAGTACATCAGAAGGCAGTGTTCCTTCACCGCCTTTCTTTTGGTTCCTGCCTCCAGGTTCCTGCCTTGAGCTATAGTTTAACTTCTCTTCGTGATAAACTATAAATCGTAAACTGAAATAACCTTTCACTCCCCAAGGTGCCTTGGTTATGGTGCTTGTCACAGCGGTCGAAAGCAAACTAAGAAAAACCACTAAATCTTCCAGTTATTAAAGGGTGATATGGATAGGTGCTGTCAGAGCCTTGGTTTGAAGACAGAACTTGTCACTCAGAATTAACAAGTTTTTGTTTTCTAATGATCCACTATGTGTATCCCAGAGAAGGCCTGGGTACCTAGAGTTCAGGAATGAAGGAAACCATCATAAAATTGCTTGCAGTCTATTGGAGGCAGTAGCATTGCAAACCAAGAGTATAAACCTACATGAGCAAGGCACCAGGCACTTTTGAGGAAAGGTCAAGATGGAGTCTCTTCGGAGGCTTTGGAAAAGATGGAGGCTGGCTTTTGAAAATACTGAGAGAAGGAAATGAATAGGATTTAGTAAGGCAAGAAGGAGAGAGGAGAATATATTTGGAAAAGGAAACTACTGGAGACTCGTCCCAAACTAAAAAGAAAGATGCCTTCCAGAGAGAATAAATTATTTAGAATAGCAAAGCTCAGTGTGAGAGCCAGGACAGGAAGTGGATCTGAGTGTGAGCCAGAGCCGGATGAGAAACAGTGTGAACCTGAGCAGGAAGTACACCTACAACTACGGGCAAGGAATGTCATAATGTACTTAATGTCAAAGAATTTGAAATGTCCCCAGAAAGGCAGAGAAAGTAAAATAAAGGTCTTAAAAAGAGAGTGGCATAGTTGAATCTGAATTTCCTAAAAGTCACTTTTATTATCTTTTGAGGAATGGATGGGGGAAGTCAACAGTTAGAGTAAAGGATCCTTGTTCAGGAGGCTAATTAAAAAAATATAGACAAATGATAGTGACTGAAACCTCTCTTTATGTTACAGACTGTTATCTGATACTCAGCTCTTACATCTGTTTCCAAGCTGCCTTAATTTAGAGAGCTGGTACCTGGACTCATGAGAACCAAACCACCTATGCCATTCTTTCCTACCAAATGGGATGGTTAAGTAACGGATCGCAGAGGTCTCTGTCACAGCAGAAGTCTTTATCTGCAGTCTAATGGAGGGTGCAGTAGCTTTTATCACCTATTACCCATCCTGAATTATTAAGTGAAAAGTCCAACGAGAACAAGTTAGGAAGTGGCAAGAAGATTTTAAAACGAGTCCACAAAATGACCAACTTTAAGCAAAGTTCAGATGTAATTAGGCACTAAATAACCGGCTGTCATATTAATTAAATATGCCTTCCAAGAAAAAGAAAATCAAGTGAGATTTAAAACAAAATTAATCAGGTTAATTATACCATTCCCTTTATGTTAGTTTACACTTGTAGCCTGTTTTCCTTAGTCAGGCACTTCTAGTGTATTTAATGTAATGGAACTTTAAATGATTTTGGATGAAGCTAAGTTGTGTTTTCTAGCATCTTAAGTCTGTCTACTGACAGGAGACGCAACAAGGAGACTTGGGTGTCTATAGCAGAAGCACTGCAGGAGAGGCTCCATGGTAAATAATTAATGAGGTTTATCACTAAGCCAAACTTTTGAAGGCAGAGAAAAGAGATCTGATTTCAGGAGTGTGGGCCACATGCAACATTTCATACCAGTTTCTAATTGATGGCCTAGAGTGAGTGAAAATTAATTTTTGTTTTGTATGATTTTTTTGTGGGCTGGTGGATTATGCTCACAATAAATTTTGGAGGGTTGGTTTGATTTGATAAAGCGAATTTCGGTCAACTCTTCAAAATACTAACTTATTTGTTCTGTGACTTTAATATGTGTAACTATTGCTATCTGTGTGGAAGGACATTGAAAATTATAGTCTTGTTACTAAAAGTGAGAAGCAGCTACCTGTAAGAGCCCTCCTTTGTTAAGGAGAGGAAATGGACAGAGAGTGTATGTTACAATGAAGCCTACAATGTGCAAGAACACCAACACATGACCTATTGGTCACTTGATCCAAAGTTATTAATGCTCTTATTACTCAATGAATGTCTAAAAGTATAAATCAAAGAAAAATATTTAGAAAAGATCCACTTTTCTAAATATATTCTAAAAATATTTAGAAAAGATCTCAGAAACCTAAGATTACATCTTACTCACTGGACTGCAGGGGGCATATTCTGAATGATTTAGATTTATCTGAAAGTTTCTGTGATCGTTCCCTGGTACAACCACCACTTGGGATACAGGCAGTAGTACCCGCGCCTTCGTGCAGCTAGAATGCCCATGTCTGCAAGTTGCTTAGTAAACATGTAGTGTATGCTTCATTTTCAAATGCGTCTACAATGGCAAAAGTGATCAGGCAGGAAAACAAGAATGATTAACATATTCAAAGATTTATTTTTCCCTTGATAATAAAGAAAACATTTGGTAATTTAATCAACATCAAGGAAGAATAAGCAGAATGATTGACAGTCGATGGCAAGACACTGTCTGGAAAAGTGACCTAAAGCTTGGCTATGGCTAATTTTTTCATAGAGGAAAATAAGTGCACTTTCGGATATTTCACTATTAAATGTGAGAAGGAATTATTAGTGATGTATTTGGAAGAGTGTTCCTCACTTATGAGTCTCACTTATTTATTCATTTTTCAGGGATAGAAGAGGTTCTAAATAAATATATCAATAGATGTCACATAGTATGGTGCCCTTTCAAAATCACTAAACTATTGTCATTTATAAACCCCCAGAAGATCAGCATATAGTAAATACCTATCTGCCAAAACAAGTAAAAAAAATCGGTTCAACACACTCTTCACGGAAATACATGCAATGATCCCCTTAAAAGTTGCTTATGAACAAATTCTTAAAATTGTACCTCCTGATTGATGAACGAACTGAGATCTCTGTCAAATGCTTGCATCACGCTGCCAGCTCAAGGTAATAGGCAGATACAAGCTTCAGGAGAAAGTGAAGGTCAATGTTGTCATCGCAATAAGTATCTTCTATGATTTTAATAAATAACAGGTAGAAAAGTGAAATTGAATTCCCTCACAAATGATGTTTACAAACAATGCCAGGGAAAATACATACACATATGAGGTTCATAAAACAATCTTTAGATCATGATATATAGAACTGTCAATGTGAAATACATCTTGGCTGTAAGCTAAGTGTATCCATAATACAACTGTCTGACTTTGTAATAAATTGTTATATTAATAATATAATGGCAACAGCAATGCTCACTGAGAAATGCAAACTTTAAAATGAAGAGAGAGCCAGATGTGCTGGTTCAACCTCAGCACCGGAGAAGCTAATGCAGAAGAATTGCTATGAGTTTTAAGTCAACGTGGGCTACATAGTGTGGAGTTCCAGGCTAGCCCTTGCTACAGTGTGAGACTCTGTCTCAAAAGAAAAGGAAATGTTAGAGACAGTAGCTGGAATGTTAGTGTTTGGGGTTAACCTGTAAAGGTGCATGCTTATAAAACGTGATGCCATTTATTCACATTCTTGAATTTGTGACATTTTCTCCTTAATACATGCTCACTGAAAATCCTTTTGGGTTGGCTGGAAAGATGAGCCAACAGTTAAGAGTGCTTTCTTTTCTTCTAAACCTGAGCTTAGTTCCCGTCATCTGTAACCCCCTGTAACTCCAGCTTCAGGGCCCTTGATACTCTCTTCTGGCCCACACAGGTGCTGTGGACACATGGTATATATTCACCAAAGCATTCTCTTAGAGATTCATTAGTTTACTTATTTATCAACAGAAAACATGCATATTGGCTTACACTTTTATTTAGGATCGGAAAATAGTAACAAAATTCAGACGCGGAACCAGTCTGTGGCACTTCAGTGAGATCAACTGGGAGTTGAGATTTGAACTGGTGTCCTCTAATTTTGCTATGCATGGCAAATACCTATGAGAACTTACAAAGATTCTCTTCCTGGCACAGTTTTGGAAACTTTGGAGGAAAACACCTCATACTTTCAGATACTCAAGCATTCTTCACATTAGCAATTCTACTTGGGGCACTGTAGAGAGACCTTCACCTTTCCAGTTACCCAATCCGTTGTCTCCATATGAAGATTATCTTGAAATGTTTGGATCTGAGATTCCGCTTAGGACCACACAGTGATGTTTTTCAGAAGCCATAGAATCCACCTCTAAGATGAGACCATTGCAAGCAGACTCTGGTAAGAAATTCCATCTAAACCCTCCAAATTCACGTTATGAAATTGAAATAGGAGGAGCTCAGCACAACAACGACCTTGAAAACTGGCTAGGATTCTGCATTTGTAAGAGCTTTATTGTTAAGTGTGAAGACAGAGAAAAAATGGTCATAAGTAATAGAGTCATCTCAGATAGTAAACACACATCTCAGAAGGGACACCTGATACTTGTACTAATTATAAACAATTTACTGAAGTAATCACTGGAAAGCAAACTTTAAGATAGACAACAGTAAAAGAAAACACAAAGCACTGCATCAGAGAAAACCTTGTTTGTAAAATGACTTGTAAAAAGACTGAGCTCTTCCTCCAGTTTACCTAGACATGAGATATCATCGAGGCCTGGTAGGGATGTTGAAATGGGAAAGGATTATGGAAACAATGCTTTTACATATTCATACCCATTAAAATAACAACTTAGTTGCTAACAGAGACCTAGTCATCACAGAGAGTCATGGGATGTGGGCTGATTTGAAGATCCATAGGGAAGAAATAAAATGCTCTGAAAGATGACATAATTCTATTGTGATCAGTAAACATGAACTTAATTTTAAACAATTAGGCCAAGACTGGCAAATGAATATTGTGACAGGGAAATGAATGAGGAAGGAACCTGGACAAAGGCAATGTCCACAGGATATTTCCTTCATCTTAACTTGCGGTTTCTGAAAAACTTCTCTAGAAGGGCCTCTCTCATGGCACTACTTCCTTATCAGAAAGACAGAAATGTTACGTTTTTCTCTGAAAATGTCAGTTCAGCCCTGTGACATGAGGAAATATAACCTTAGCCTCATCACACTAACCTTAAGATAATGTGGCACTTCATCTTTCAAACAAGCAACACTGCAAGAAAATGACATTCCTACAGACAAACAAACGCAGTTGAATTAGGTCACAGAAAATGCCGGAAGGAAGAATGCAGTATTTCTAAGCAAACAGTTTGGGATTCAGAACAGCTGATAGGGTAAAGACTAGCAGGTTTCTCCCTTGAACCTCAGACATTTCTATTAAAATCAGATAATAGATATTAATTAATAAGGAAATAGAAATTCATTGCTAAAATATTGCTGCAAACAAAGAGATGCTCCTGAAGACACATTAGGCTTTCTTTGTTACTGTGATAAACTCTATGACCAAAACCAACTAAAGGGAGGAAAGGTTTATTTCATATTTAATTTACAGCCCATGGTGGGGGGGAGGGGAGTCAGGGCAGGAACTTGAAGCAGGAGCTCAAGCAGAGACAATGAAGAAATACTTCTTATTGGCTTGTTCTGTGTAGCTTGCCCAACTTGCTCTCTTATATAACCCACTACAACCTGCCCAAAGGTAGCACTGCCCATTGTGGGCTGGGCCCTCCTACATCAACCATTAATTAAGAAAACAGCTTACTTATTCAAAAAACAAGTGAAAGAACCATTTGGGTGCACAAGAACACACACACACACACACACACACACACACACACACAAACCATTTCTCCATTTTAATGGAACTTAGGATACTGCTGTCAATTATTGGATGCTATACAGTATATGTATGTAACTATGCTTCAAAGAAAAATCTAATTATTTGGTGAGATGCAAACCGTACCTGTGAAACATCTTAGTAAAGATTTTAAGGATTATCTATAGGCCAAGGACATAGAACACAATCGTTGAGCCACTGTGTTTCTAAGCAGTTTTTATAAGCTTCATTAAGTAGCTTTTATTAAGGTAAATGGGATCCGTGATGCCAAACTTCTCTGCTGTGCTAATTTAGAGGTAGGAGACAGACTCTTCTGAAGGAAGGAACCCAATTTTGAAATCTTATGCAGGTTTGGAAAGTGTAAAATCATTACAGCATCCCCTTTCTTTCAGCTAGTCATTGATTTCTTAGTGCTCACATGGAGAATACATGTTGTTTGAGAGATTTTAAGAAAATCTGGCTACAAAGAGACCCACTAGTCCATACAACTGGAAAGTGAAGGGCATAATCACAATGGCATTACTGTAATTGTTGAAAGAAGAAATTGTTACACTCTGGCAACAACGCAGCAACAGAATTCAAATGAATCATTTTTGCTGCCATGCCACTGCCTAGTATTTAAGCATCTTAGTCCAAGCTCTTCTACGGTAAAAAATTCCTCTACATGTCCTTATTAATTGTATGCTCAGGAAGTGCTGCATTATCAAGGAAGAACTACTTCACTGGAAAAGAGCTGCCTCTTAACAGAGTAACAAAGAGCCATTCATTAGCTGCCAATAAGTCACAAACTTCCACAAAGCCAAATCTGTTAGCAATTCAGATAAAGTCACAGCCATCCACTGCAGAGCTGTAATATAGAATAAAAGATATTCATTTCAGATACCGGTGAAGCTTGATTGTTGACCTTTGTCCATCAGTGCGTATCATTCTGGGGGTGGAGATAATTTTTATTTCAAGGGTCTCTTGTACAGGCACACTTTAACATCCACATTTTCTTTCATGTCTCTTTTATTTCCTTCTCTTGCTGCATTACGCTAGCTAGCTAGACTTCAAGTACTATGCCGAGTGAGTGGAGAAACCAAACACCACTTTTTCCTCCAATTTTAGCAAACTTGTTT
This sequence comes from Ondatra zibethicus, assembly GCA_004026605.1. Lineage (NCBI taxonomy): Eukaryota > Metazoa > Chordata > Mammalia > Rodentia > Cricetidae > Ondatra > Ondatra zibethicus. The sequence continues at coordinate 17,058 of PVIU01020651.1, forward strand.
TCAGTTTCAAGCAGATGGTTCACAAAACTCTTTTCCATAGAGTTTTGTCATTACTTGAAAGTGAACCAAACATCATGTGACCCACTATAAAATATTCTAGGGTAAGAGTACCTAGTAACTTTAAGTATACATCAATAGAAAATACATAGAAATTAAGGCTGCACCCTTGAGATGAAAATGCCAAGTAAGAGAAGACCAAACTACTGACTCTATATTTATTTCTCAGAAGGAGTTTCGGTGATATGAGGGGCACTTTGGTAGCGCATCATCTTTCACGATGCAGAGGAACTTCCTGCATAGGCCCTCAAAGGATAGACAGGAATAGACACCCAGACTCACAAACTAGACCAAAAACTTCACAGGGATAAATTTGGCTTTAAGGGATGCTCTCAAGGACCAACAGTATGTCATTTGTCTTCTTCAAGACATCCTTGCTTTGGTCCTATCCTCCTTCATTCATGGTGTAAGAAATGACTCTGTAGCATGAGTATGGCATTTCTATGTTTCCCATGTCCAGTCTTTCAATAAAGATGGCCACAGTCACCGAGACCTCAGATAATAAAGATTTGGTGTAGACATGTGGCCATTCCATGCCATTGGTGGAAGCTATTTTTAGATGTGCTGCCATCTACAAAGTATTTTTGTTTTAATCCGTCAAGTGGGAAGTACGGGAGAAATCATGGAGACATTACCACTCTGCTTGTAGGCTAATCTACCTGTATGAAGCCTAAGACTTTATTGTTCAAACAGCATCCCTACATTGTTAAATATTGTCAGTGCCAACTAAAATGTCATAAACCGAATGCAGTTTGTGCAAATTTTTAATTGCCAACAAACAAGGTTTCATTTGCTGAACTTACTTTGTTAGTCCTGCCTTTGAAGAATTTTGAATACTTCATAATTTCATAAAAACCAGTATCATCGACTTGACAAATAGAAATTACCTAATATCTTTGGTAAAATCAGATGGAACAGAACCAAGTTCAAAACCTTGTTACTTCACACTGTGGAACAACTTTCTAATTACTGACCTCAAAGAAGTAGCATTGTGAAGGGATACGGAGAATTAAGGACTTAGGAGTTTGGAAAACCATCTGTGCTATTCTTGTGTGTATGAAAACAACCAAAATTTCAGCCTCATCCATATGCTATCCTGTCATACATCAAAGGAAAAACCACAGAAACACGGGTGTCTGTGGGAAATGAGACAATTATGTAGTCTAATATTCTTCGGTTATAGATGAGGCAATAAGTCCATGGTGTGTGTGTGTGTGTGTGTGTGTGTGTGTGTGTGTGTGTGTGTGTGCGTGTGGTGTGTGTGTGTAAATCTAAGGATTGACAGAAAGAGAAAGTGGCTCATGGAAGTGAAGCCTGATGTGCTCTTCCCTTTTTATTTGTCATCACAGAATTAGAAAACTCATAAAAGGAAGTGGTCTCAATCCAGATGGCTTCAATAATAGTTGACAAGCTACCACAACTTGCACATGTCAAAACATAACAAGTATGACAGAATTGTGACCAGAACTCTATCCTGAGTAAGCATGGACACTTAAGATCTTAAAAGTCTCATTTTTTAAAATGGTTTGTTTTTAGTAAATAAGACATAGACTGCATTTGCTCACTTCCGTGGCAACTAGGAATACAAAATACACTTTGGCTGCCTTACTCACTACTGGGCACTCAATTTCCTCAAGACCCATTGAAAACCAAGAGTCACAGTAATCTTAAAATATTACTGCGGGGATAAAATTAGTGGGTCCACCTAAAACACTAATATTGTCAATAGAAAACATTGGGTACATGAGACATTTTAGTGGTTACATTTTTTTCCCCTAGTGCAAACCACTTAAGAACTTTCTCTTTCTGTTTGAGCTCCTATTCGTCCCCCACACAAGTATTTTCTGGAAAAAGTCAAGGGGTAACTCACAGAATAGCTCGGTGGGGGAAATGCTCTGTGCCTATTCAGGAATGTGCCCTTCTGTATGCTGGCTCTGCTAAATCAAAGGTTTCTAAAGGTAATTTGTCTCATCTTCCATATCTTCCCACCCCATGGTTACTGATGAAACCCAGCTGGGGCTGACAGGGGTCAGGAGGCTAAAGAAGCTGGGTGCTGCAGAACAGGGCAAAGTCACAGGAAGGTGGGCAGGTTGCCATTACCGGAAAAAGGTATGCAAACTTGTTATGATGAGAAACTTTTAATAGGATCTAAAATGCTAGCTGAAATGAGGACCTGGGTGAAATGAGGACCTGGGTGTCATTTATAAGACATTTCTGGGCAAATGCTTGAAGATTAATCTATTCTGAAAAATAGATGATTTAATGCATTTTATCCAAATATAAAATGCATTTTATATTTTTTTCCAAAAATAAAGCTTCATTCCTTTTCTTTTTAAGCATTTAAAATGAATGCCATAGAAATTATGAACAATCAATGTAACTAATACAAAGCAATATAGTACAATATCACACTTTAAAGCCAAGAGAAAAAAATTTGCTGATTTTATTTATCATTGCCTAGCTCCTTTATTGTTCTTTCTAATCATTTATTCCAGTTTATTTTAAACTCCTGAATTGCAATCTCGGCTTTGTTTGCTAAGAAATCCCAGATGAACATAATAAATAATTAGGTATTGATCCACGAGCTCAGGATTTAAAAGAGTTCACTCATGTATCTATTTATATTCCTTTAGCATAATAATCTCCATACAAAAACCACTGTCACACCAAAGAATTAAAAGGGAGTAAGGATAGATAATAGAAACAATCATGATTGCTTAAGCATATAAAATAAAAGCTGGTTTAAATGTGAGTTTAACACACACTAAATGTTTATGTAAACCTATTGCACATAATTACACATATATAACATGCATAAACATAAATCTATAAAATTAGTTGATGAACAGGAAATTTTCATGATCAGACTATCACACGTAAAGACGTAATGTCACCACACAGTGGCATCACTACTACTTAGCAATTTAGGGCTGTGTTTTGAGTCAATGTAAAATTATAGCGGAAGGAAAATTTTCAGTTGACTTGTCTGAATGCTGGATGGTCTTCACTGATGCGAATGTAATTGTTTTGTAACAACAGTAAAGACAATGGCTATTACATAATGCATTCTTATTCAGAAGTTGCCTATTGCAAAACTAACCAGACCATAGTGCGAAACTCTGGACAAGTCTTAGCTGGTCGATGAAACCGGTGCAAAGAACAAGGCACTCTCTGCAGACTATTGAGCAGAACATGCAGTTTGTGCATACGGCAGGGTTGCAGCCTGATACCTGCAATGAATGTCTGTGGCCACTTAGTCAGTGATCCTGAGACCAAACGACATTTATCTTTTGGGTTAATAAGGAATAGATTCTCTACAGAAATCCACGGCACAGATATAAGCAATCTTAATAAGTGCAAAACAAAAAAATGTTGGAACTACTGAAAATAATTAAAAAGATTTTACATGCTCAAAATTATCCCTATTGACTTTATTGGAATTATGTAAGCATTACAGATATAGAACTATTAACAGTGCAGACAATGGACAACCTTGTTAAAAATGTGTTGGTTGGAAAAAACTACAAAGGGACCATTGCTGGGATAAGGGGTTATGGAGTAATAGGGAAATAGCAGGGTATAAGTGATCTAATCAGGGAATTGGGAAAAGAGGAGCTTTAATTTGGAAGAGGAGAGGAAGATAAATACAGGAGGGTAAAATAATAGTAAGGATGTCTGAAAAGGTCATACAGAATCATACTATTATGATATACATATATGTACCTAAAAATACCCTGTATGTAAGTCTATGTATAAATAAATATAGGTTAAATGAAAATTTCGTATCTGAGCTGACAACGCTCCCCCAAAAGCCAAGGACCACTTAACAATAGCAAAAAATCTCAATACCAGAGGCAACTTTTGAGTTGTTGGTCAAGGTTGTATGCGAGACTCCCAAAACATTACAGAATATTGTCACTGTCTTTGTTGCCACGCCCAGAGGTGGAAGTCGCTATGGTTAAAGAGGACATTATGCACTTCAGACACATGGCTCAGGTGTCCCTGAGCTGAACTGACCTTAATGCCTCTCCCTGAGGACTAGAAAGTACCATGCAAGCTTCCACAGGTCAAAAGTAGCTAATAGTCATGAGGCCTATGAACCACAAAAATGACCAGCCTGGCACAATCACTGTAAGGGTACAGAAGTCGTATGCATATCTTGACAGGTTTAACCAATAGCTTTCCAACTAAACTTAAGACCCACTTGGTAAAAGGAAAACCATACTTGGTACTAGAAACCTAGCCAATTTCCTGGGGCTAGTGAATTGATCTTGGAGGAGAAACTACAGCCACCACTTTACCAAAACAACCTAATTCCTAAATACATTCCGACTAGTTGTCCTTATACCCACGTAAGTGTGTTCCTCCCTCCTCATCAAGGAAACTTCTCTTTACAACAGACAGAGGCCATTACAGGAAACCACAACCAATCAACACAGAGTTGTTGACCCCATTCCCAAGGACACATCCACAAACAACTCCTACACCTCAGGCTCAGGTAACGTTGTAGAAGAGGGGTTTTGTAAGAGCCAGAGGATCAGGGAGCTTGCCATAAGACCGTGTCTCCTAGCAATGTCAGAAACTGCATCATGGTAAGGTCTTAACATGACTACCTAAGCATGAGCCAAACAAGAATGACACCAAGAAACATTCCAAAGTTGGCAGAAAATGGCCAAGAGAAAGCCCACAAGCTCTCACTCAAAGAACTGCAGGCAACTAAGGAGTATATATGGAATATATATATATATATATATATATATATATATATATGGAATATATGGAAATAGCCTCCCTCAGGGAAGAGCATATCAACTGGATCCAATCAAATGGTCAGCCCCGAAAACATGCATACAAGTAACCTTACATAGCTGCAGAGGTTATATTTAGGAATATGTAAGTATATATGTGTATGAATGCAACAATAATTAATGAGAAAAGAGGCTGTAAATTTGAAAGAGAGCAAGGAGGCGTGTGGGGCATATGGGATGATTTGGAGGGAGGAAAGTGGAAAGAAATTATATAATAATATTACAATGTCAAAAATAAAATAAATAAATTTAAAATTCATCCATCTGTCATCCACCCATACACCTATCTATCTATCTATCTATCTATCTATCTATCTATCTATCTATCTATCTATCTATCTATATCTATACAAACACACACCACACACACACACACACACACATGATTTGAGTTGGGGAGATGCTCAGTTGGTAAAGTGCTCAGTGCAGAAGTAAAATAAAAATTTGATTGAACTCGAAGTAAGTTACCAACTGTTTGAAACTTGTGAAAGGATGGCCACGATGCAGCTTCATGCTTTCTGTTATGTATTGGCCATCAACACATTGTCACAGTAACAAAGTGTTATACGGCCATACCTCACGTTCTTCAGAAGACCTCATCAGATCCCGATTCTCGGTGGGGGTTTTCGAATAAGCAATTTTCAGAAAATCATTAACTCATTCTATCTCCAAATCTGTCACAGAGATCTACAAATGTTCTGCAGTAGGCAGAGAGGAATCCCCTTCATTAGCAACATTGGGTCATGCCCACATTGAGTTAGTTAATAGAACATAGCTCATTCATCTTGTTCCCACTGCACATCCATATCGACGTAGAAAACCTTTGCAGCATCCTTTGGGTTTATATACCAATCCAGTTGTATTCATAAGGGGTAGTGTCATTATTGACCCAGACATTTTCACACCTGAACAAATGAATGAAATTAAATACCAATGATTCTACAAATTTTCCATATGGTGAAAACTATATTTAAAAGCACACAAACACAACAATTGATTTGGAGTTAGTATTCTTAATGAGCAACTAATTTTTCAGAATCAATTATGCTGCACAAATAAAAGCAATGTAATTGGATAAAAGTAATTTCCTTCATAATGTAACTTTAAATCAATTTTCTTTTTCCTATTTTCAACATCTAGCTTTTCATTTTAATGAACTAAAATTATCTTTGTATATATATTTGATAGTTTCTATGAGAGAAATTGAAGTTACTACAATAAAATATGACAAGACACTGGTTAATAAAATGAAAATATTCAGACACTCCCGTAATACCAACAGTCAAAGTCAAGAGGAAATAAAAATTCAACTCTGTTTTTTAATTTGAAAGCTATTTAATGGCTAAGAAAGATCAGGTCAGCTAATTATTTCCCCCTTTCTCTCGCTATTAAACGAAGCAGAATTATGGTAGATAACTACTAACATGACTGGTTGTCCTTCTCATTATTAAGGTTGCCAAATGACAATTATGCCTAGGCGAGCTTAACATTATGACACAATCAGGCAAGGCAGGGCTGTAGGACATTCATCATTTTGCCTGTCATCCATAACGTCCAATGAATTTAAAATCAAACCAGTCTTTTAGCAGCTTTGTATGCATGTCCAGGGTTGTATATCACATCACATATTAAATTTTTTATTTTCCATCAAGTCACCTAATTACATTATACAAGCCACAGTACTCAGGAGGATTATGTCTGGCATTGAACACAGAAAATAATAAAATGTCTTTTGCCTTTGATTTCTAAAGTTGTGTTTGCAATTGATCCTGAGCAGAGAAATACATTATTGTTTGAAGCAATTTTTACTTCTCTTTTCCAGAAGTAAGATGATGAGAGAAACAAAGCAGCGTTGTATGGAAAAACGAACACTGGACCAGGGAAAGTCTGAATTTCAATCTTAGTGTTGACATCTATAGATGTTTATTATTAGACAAGTAATTTAATATGTCTTAGGCTCGGTGTTCTTGTTTGGGAAAAGAAGACAAAGAAACCATGTGTTTTTCTATATGTATTTGAACGTCTCTAGCTTAAAACTGAAATGAATTTATCATTTGTCAGAAACGCATGAAATTTACCTACAAATCGATGTCTCTCTCAAACTTAACTGCTCATGTTCATCACTAAGGGGCGCAAATATCACCTGTGCTTGAGACTATAAAGGGAAGATTCCATTTGGAGGAATCCAGGAATTGTATGCTTAATAGCTCCTTAGGCAAGTCCAGTACACAGCTATGGCAAAAGCTCTATTTCCAGGAACTATATTTAATAAGGCACTGGGGAGTGATATGTATATAATCTTTGAGTATTTTATTTCCTCATTTCTGTGCTGAGCAGTTATTATGGAAAATTCTAGGTTTCAAGGATGCAAGATTAAAATCTAAGTGAGTCATAACTTCTGCCATCAAGAAATTTATTCCAGTATATATTTGGCTTATAAAAGTTTTACAGCCATCATGCATATGGCTAACCTGTCCAAAACCCAAGCAGACATCTAGATGTGAATGTGTAACAAGTACTGTGGTGGTTGGTGGCAATCTCCACTTCATTTTATTTCAGATAGGTTTTCCTAAAGCAGAGCTCATTTTTCTTCAAATCGCTCTTGCTTTAATAAATGGGATTGTCATATGGCAGATCAGCAGTGTATGATACAGAATTAAATTGAATGACTATGTTCTTACTATCTGATTTTTAAGATTAGACACATTGGCAGAACAAGGTTCTAAACTAAATGGACAAAAAGAACCGAAAAGTCTATTTTCTTTTGCCGTATAAAATGTGAACAATGATGCTCAAAGAGAGAGCAGCATCATGTATGTTCATATGCATAATTTGTACAGTAAAACTTCCACAGTGAATTTAATTTCATTGTGATTGCTCAGCCTTTATTTTCGATTCTGCAATTTTTATTTCCATTATTCTTCGTTACAATGATATTTTTGAGGCTGAGTCACAGCGAAGGCTGTGAAAATACACATCTTCACATAACTTCCACTTCTCATTTGAAAAGGCATGTGAAATTTCCTTAAAGACTTTTATGTTGGCATCAGATAAAATCGTTAGAGCTTCTTACTGTCTTTGATAGTCAAATTGTACCTCCTTTACTGTTGTTTAAACCTTTCTAGCTTAGCTTATTATGAATGAAAGAAAAGATATTTCGAAATGGGCCACTGTCCTTAAATAACTTAAAGTACTATGGTTCCTTCCTGCTAGTGGATGTCCTGACTTTTATACTCGCTGGCAATCTTCAGAAACAGGACATTCTAAATGGAATGAGAGTAATACAGTGCCACTGGAAAAGTACGGAGGCTAATGTCTATGAATAGCTTCGCTTATGATTTTTGTTCATATTATTAAAGTGTTAAACCTCATTAAATAATCAATATAATAAAATATAATACAAATAACATCTTCTGTATTGATTTCCTTGTGCTGGATATTCTTAGATTCTGAGACTGGGAGGTATGTGATTTTCACAACGAAATGTGATAATGTTACAAAAAAATCGAATCAATGCTGAGTGTTTATTTCATGACACAGTGATGTTTTCTTTTATATAGTTCATTCATTGTTGCCCATTTTACCGCAGAAGACTTAGGGCACTTTGATACATAGCAAATATGCTGTATGGGTAGGGGAGGGGGCTCATGGCTAAAGTTATTCAGGGGAAATGGTGTTATTTGGTTGAAAGAATCTGCCAGGTCTAAAGAAAGGTTTGATTTATGAAGAAACTTAAATCAGACTTTCTTTCCTTGAACTTCTATTGGCCTGATATTCAAGTTGGGTATGAGCATCACAGACACCTATAGATTCCAAATTTATATTGTTTTCATGATTCTTAATTTTGCCAACAATTAACTGGGCACATTAGTATTTATCTTCATTGAAAAAAAAGAGAGAGAGATTTAAAGCACTCTTCTGATTTGCACTATTTATAGTTTAAAAATCTTTGATTTGGGAATAAAGAGATTGCAGTTGCTTGCAGTTCTCCCAGGTTTATATCCTTAATATTTTCCCCGAGTTGTATTTTTTAATGAATAATAAAAGAAATTGCTATAGCATTTCAAGAGGATCTGGGTTTGATTCCTAGCACCCACCAAGAGGCTCTAGTTTGTGGAAACCTGACGCCATCTTCTGGACTTGCAGGTACTGCTTGCATGTTGTGTATAGACGTACTAGCTGGCAAAACACCCATACACAAATTAAAATAAATAAATACATTGTTTATTGTTTTTTTGAGCTATATATTTTTCTCCACTCTCCTCTCTTCCTCCTCCTTCCCTTCTATCCTCTTCCATGATCCCCACATTCCCAATTTACTCAGGAGATTCTGTCTTTTTCTACTTCCTCTGTGGATTAGATCCATTTATGTCTCTCTTAGGGTCCTCTTTGTTGTCTAGTTTCTCTGAGATTTTGAATTGTAGGCTGTTTTTTCTTTGCTTTATGTCTAAATGCCATTTATGAGTGAATAATATTATATTTGTTTTTCTGGGTCTGGGTTATCTCAGATGTTTTCTAGATCTATCTATTTGCTCACAATTTCAAGATGTCGTTATTTTTTTCCACTGTGTAGTATTCCATTGTGTAAATGTACCACATCTTCTTTATCCATTCTTTGGTTGAGGGGCATTTAGGTTGTTTACAGATTCTGGATATGACAAATAATGCTGCTATGAATATAGTTGAGCCCATGTCCTTGTGGTATGATTGAGTATCTTTTGGGTATATACCCAAAAGTGGTATTACTGGATCTTGAGGTAGGTTGTTTCCTAATTTTCTGAGAAATAACAATACTGATTTTCAATTTTCAGCAATGGAGGAGTGTTCCTTTTATCCCACATCCTGCCCAGCATAAGTTGTCATCAGTGATTTTGATCTTGGCCATTCTTACAGGTGTAAGATGGAATTTTGATTTGCATTTCTCTGATGTCTAAGGATGTTGAACATTTCCTTAAGTATCTTTCAGTCATTTTAGATTTATCTGTTGAGAGTTCTCTGTTTATGTCTGTAATCCATTTTTTTTATTGGATTATTTGTTCTTTTGATGACCAACTTCTTGAGTGTAGTAAGAGAGGAGGAGTGGGCAGGCCACAGTCCTGTCCAGCCCAGCTCCCATCCATCCAGTACAGGGCTCCTTGTTCTGTCCTGCCTGGCTCCCGTATATCCGTCCAGCTAGCTTAACTCCTGAAATAATTACACAGAAACTGTATTCATTTAAATGCTGCCTGGCCCATTATAACTAGCCTCTTTTTGGCCAACTCTCACATCTTAAACTAAACCATTTCTATTAATTTGTGTTTACCACGAGATCGTGGCTTACCGGGAAAGATTCAGCATGTCTGATTCTGGTGATTTCATGGTGGCGGCTCTCTCTCTCTCACTCGCTTCTCCCTCCCAGAATTCTCTTCTGTTTACTCCGCCTACCTGATTTCTGCCCTATCAAAAGGCCAAGGCAGTTTTTTTTTTATTCAACCAATGAAAGCAATACAAATACAGAAGAACCTCATACACCACTTGAGTTCTTTGTATATTTTGGATATCTGCCCTCTGTCTGATGTGGGGTTAGTGAAGATCTTTTCCCATTTTGTAGGCTGTTGTTTTGTCTTGTTGACTGTGTTCTTTGCTTTACAAAAGCTTTTCAGTTTCAAGAGGTCCCATTTATTAATTGTTTCTCTCAGTGTCTATGCTGCTGGGGTTATATTTAGGATGTGGTCTCCTGTGCCAATGTGTTCAAGTATACTTCCCACTTTCTTTTCTATGAGGTTCAGTGTGGTTGGTTTGATGTTGTGGTCTTTGATCCATTTGTTCTTTGCATGGCAATAGGTATGAATCTATTTTCATTCTTCTACATGTTGATATCCAGTTATGCCAGCACCATTTGCTGAATATGCTTTCTTTTTTCCATTTTATATTTTTTGCTTTTTTGTAAAAAATCAGGTGTTTGTAGGTGTGTGGATTGATACATCACTGTAGGTGTTTATGAGTTGTAGGAATTTCTTCATAGAATTTTTGGGGTCCCTTATGTAAACTATCATATCATCAGCAAATAGTGAAAGTTTGACTTCTTTTCTGATTTGTATCCCTGTTATCTCCATTTGTTGTCTTATTGCTTTAGCTAGAACCTCAAGTACTATATTGAATTGATATGGAGAGAGTGGACAACCTTGTCTTCTTCCTGATTTCAGTGGAATCACTTTGAGTTTCTCTCCATTTAGTTTGATGTTGCCTGTTGACTTGCTGTATATTGCCTTTACTATGTTTAGGTATGTTCCTTGTATCCCTGCTCTCTCCAAGACCTTTATCATGAAGGGATATATATTAAATAAACACATTTTAAGTTTGATTTAAAATATCAAACATTTTTATATTTTATTGCTTCCCTTTGGTCCTTTTTTATTGCTGCCTTTTCATATTAGTTATTAACCTGGAAAGATTATTAAATCTTAGATAGCAAAGATAAAGGCATTACTACTTCTTTTCTTTCTTTCTTTCTTTCTTTCTCTCTCTTTCTTTTTTTTGGTTTTTGTTAGTTTTTTTTGAGACAGGGTTTCTCTGTAGCTTTGGAGGCTGTTCTGGAACTTGCTCTGTAGACCAGGCTGGCTTCAAACTCACAAAGATCTGCATGCCTCTGCCTCCTGAGTGCTGGGATTAGAGGTCATAAGACCTTTGGGGCAGGGGATCCAATATCCAACCCTGCATGTAAGAGAATGACTGATAATATATTACCTTTTAATTTTACTTCTATGCCACATTGGTTTTGTTGTTTAAGTTTTCACTTTTGCAAAAATGCTTGGTTCATGTTAGTTTTTCTTTTTCGTTACTAAATTAGGTGTTAGGATTACTCCATCTATTTTTATACCTTACCCATTATGTTCACTACTATTTTTCTTAACCACAACCTATATACTTTCTCATTTTAACTAGCTTCATCCTTATTTTTTTTAACAACATAACTATAAGTATCTAACGTTTTAGTTGTTTTAAAATCTGTTTATTCTAACAATATACTAAATTTGGTTTTCGATTTATTTTTCCTTTGCTTTTCTGTGTAGTTCAGTACTATTCCTAGTCTTATTCAGCTTATTTTTGTTTTATTCCTGTCCTTCGCAACTACTAGGTTAGTACAAATATTTTACATGACGATTGTGCCTTTATTACTCCCAAATTATTAGAGCTGAGGAGACACAGCTTTTAATTCACCATTCCTGCATTCACAAAGCAGGTCTACAACCATAATTAGTGGCTGTTTTTGTGATTAGCATTCTACTCTCAGAACGATACTGAAGCTCTGCCCTGGAGTGGCGATCACATGGACAGAGACTTAGCTACTGAGGTGTGCACTCTGTCTGGTTAGGAGAAATGACACTTCAGCCTTACTATATAGTACCACTTAAATATGAAAATACTTCAACTGAAGTAATATGATGCGAAAGGAAAAATCAAAGAGTGATCTAATTCTCAACATGTAACTCCCAATGCAAAAAATTAAAAATAACCAAGACAGCACAAAGCCTCCAAAAATGGTAAGTTCAACAGTAATGGATTACCATAAGAGTGAACTCTATTGGGATCTCAGACAATACATTCAAATGATAATTGTAAGGCAATTGTAAAAAAATGTTCTATGAAATCAAAGGGCACACAAATTTCTGGATGAATTAAAAGAAAATAAAAACAAATAGTTGAACAGAACATGAGAGTCAATACAAGTATGATGAAGAAATTCAATAAAGACATAAAAATATGAAAATAGGAAACTGAAATCTTAGGCATAAAAGTTGAATAAATCAAATTAAATAGTCATGGCAAAGCCTCATCAATACAGTAGATCAAGTAGAAGACAGATACCAGGTCTTGAGGGCAAGATCAATAAATTAGCATATCATACAATGATAAAATATGTGAGAAAATATGAACAAGATATGTTCTCTCCAAGAGTTAAAGAAGGTTGTTTTATTCTGATGGAGGGGACAACCCATCAACAGGATATAGCAATGATTAACATATATGCACCAAATAACAGCAAACCCAATTACACTCCAGCTTGAAGCTATCCTGGGTAAAAGAATTGTAAATTCCAACTAAAATAAATCAAAAAATTTCTATAATTCTTTAAAGATACATGAATACACAGGAATTTAGAATATATATATTCAGCAACTTCCAAAATATCAGTTTATTGGAGGCAGTAGTATGCAGGCAAATGCTGAACCCACTAGTACTTAAAAAAAATAATCCTTAATGAGCTGGAGAGATGGCTCAGCTAAGAATGCTTGCTGCTCTTGCAGAGGACCCAGTTTCCTGAAACAAATACTACTTGATGGAAAGGAGTAGATCCACATTAGTGCAGGAATAGTGGATGAACACAATATGCTATTTCACCAATAAGTCATTTAGAAAATAAAATAGCGTTAGGTGCCGTTACACTTTAAATGGGATTAGTAGACAACTGCAGTGTACCCTACTAAAAGGCTGGAGAAGATGCATTCTTTTCAGCAGTGCCTAGAACTTTCTCTGAGATAGTCCATATTTTAGGACTCAAAGCACAAAACAAAACAAAACCTGGAAAGATTTGTTTTCTGTCTGAGCATGATAGAACAAAAATAGAAAACAAAAGCAAGAGAAGGATAGAAAACACACAAACACACGGGGCTAGAACAGCACACTATTACTAGGAAGATCTCTATTGACATTGCGATGTGACTAGGAAATGCTCACAGAGGAATATTCTGCACATATGGGCTGAATAATTAGATGCTTATTGAATGATGTGAAGTAAGTATGGAGAAGGGGATCTTGGGATTTTGTAAGAGAAGTCCTGCCCAGCAGCCAAAAGGAGGAGAAAGGAAATGCTGTGAAATGTAGGGTACCTGGAACCTGAAACCTTATTTTGAAGTAATTTTAACTTTACAGGAAAAGTGGCAAAGTACGTATAAAGATTTCCTATCTACTCTTTACCTGGATTCCCATAAATGATTTTTCCCTATAAATGTTTCAAAGCAGAAAAATGTCAAAGAGAACCATGTTTATGGTCTTCAAACATATAATGCACCGGGAAAGCTGTGGACGCTGTCTCCTAGGGTTAGGAAATAAGGCTAAGTAGTGCTTAAATTCCAGGCAAGCAAAGGTGTCTGCAGGAGTCTTTCAAAGAAGAAATGGCAGGGTTCCGTGAGTGGCGACAGCCTTGGAACACAGATGTTGACAACTCAAATTAGCTTGATTTCAAGAGCAGTTGATCACGAGGAGAGCAGTGGACCAAAGGACAGCCAGAAGCTGGATGGTTGGCAAGGGTGCTGGGGGCTGAGACTGTAGCATGACTGTTGACCTTTGAGCTTCTCTATGTCCCTGCCAGGCTTCCTCAGTGATGTCATTTTCTCCTGAATATTTGTCAAGGTCTCACCTCTTTCTACTTCTTCCTTTGGCATATTTTTTCTTCTTCCCCAGATCTTATTCCTACTTGATTATCAAAATAATCATCAACCAAAGAGAAAAAAACACTTATAAAATGTAGTGATTTCATATGAAATGCAACCATTCATAGAGCTGTGCTGTACTAACAGAATGAAGGGTTCTTCTATTCTTAGAGGTGGGGGAGGGGTTATGGATGGGTCTTTTTTTTTATGGTTTACTGAGACAAGATTTCTCTGTGTAGCTTGGGAGCCTGTATTGGAACTCACTTTGTAGACCAGGTTGGTCTTGAACTCACAGAGATCCACTTGCCTCTGCCTCCTGAGTGCTGGTATTAAAGGCGTGCACCACCATCGCCCGGCTGGATGTGTCTATTTTTGTGCAGTCATATTTATGATCTTTTTCCCTAAATTCCCAAGCTTCAGTGTGCATTACAGCTGTTAAAACTGATACCGTTCCCTGACTCAGAGTTTTCTAGTCTTGTAATACAGCCCGAGAAGTTGGTTGCCAAATGTTGCTGCTGTTCAGGGATCATCCTTTGTGAGCCCCCTTCAAACTACATGCTAACCAAAAGAATCTGTCTTGGGAGCAAGCAAGTAAAGTGGAAGCTTAGACTTACATCATGCCCAACAGGGTTCTTTTCTAATTTTTCTCATCCAACTTCTCTAATTTGTGTGAAGAAAATTTGCCATTGAAGGGACACAAACAAAAGAACTTAGGTTTTGCAGTAAGCACTGCAGAGATGATTTTGTTTGCTTATTTTGAACTTGGCTAAAACAACTTTACATAAGCTACTTGCAACATTATTGAGTTGAAACAAAGAATTTTGCATAAGATGACAGGGTAAGGATGTTTGAGTGTGATACATTAAACTTTCTCTGCTCAACTCCGTATTCATTGGGAGGCTATAAACAAAGAAGATTACCTACTCAAAGACTACTAATTGCATATTGTACATTTAGCATATTGACTTACAATGAAGAAGTGAGTTTGTCCACTCTTTATGTAAAGGACATTAGCTACACAATGACCTTTAAGTATCAAGTAGTATTTCCAAATGTCTTCACTCCCGTCAAGAAAAACAAACCTCTTTTCTGATAGTTCAAGGTCA
The DNA here is from genome assembly GCA_004026605.1 of Ondatra zibethicus. Classification (NCBI taxonomy): domain Eukaryota; kingdom Metazoa; phylum Chordata; class Mammalia; order Rodentia; family Cricetidae; genus Ondatra; species Ondatra zibethicus. Next base: position 32,442 of record PVIU01020651.1, read on the forward strand.
GATGAAAGGCACATCAATGATTTTGTGACGCACTGACAAAAAAATAGATAGCTATATTTTTTGTTTTGTTTTGTTTCATTGCGTGATGATTGACATGATACTATCTTGCTGAGAATTTGTGTATGATAAAGTAAGCACAGACAATTTAAACCAATTCTACTTTCAAGTGGTCTATATTTTAAATCAGGAATAAACCTGTTTTATATTCCATGAATGTTCCTAACATAAAATCATCCTTCCATTCCTTTACTACTTTCTAAATGTAGGAGCTCTTTTTCTCATCTTTGGCTATTTTGTATGACTCAAAAAAAAAAAAAAAAAAAAAGAAAGACCAAGTTCTTATTGGGAAGAGTAGAACTGCCTTTTGTTTTTATAATATCTTCCTTTACTGTTAGCAGTTTTCATCACACAAAACATCATTTGCGTTTAATAAATAATTAGTCCTGCAACTGAATTCTAAGTTAATAAATTTTATGTTTAATTGTTAGATGTATCTATTTGCTCACATACATTATTGAATAAATACTCTAGTACCATTACAACATTAATGGGACATTAGTAATTCTTTCCAATAATTTCTTTTTTAGATTTATTCAATAAGTTAGCTAGGATCCTAGTCCTCTTTCTGTGTGCCTTATTTCTTAGCCTTGAGTCTGTCTTCCTTGATGTTCTTGATGTCTTCTTTGATTTCCCCCAGAATTGAATTCCCCTTCATGAATTTCCTTCCTGAGCATATGATCTTAGACAAATTCTGGACCATTTCTTGCCATCAATTCCCTCATCTGTGAAAGAATGGGGCTGAGCTAGAATATACGGCAAGCTCTTTTAAGCATCCAATTCCAAGTAGACCAAATTTTCTAAGTCTATTTATTTCACCAGCAATGTAGCAGAGGTATTTACACCCCAGTGTGAAGTTATCCTGGGTAAAAAGAATTGTAAATTCCAACTAAATTAAATTAAGAAATTTCTATAATTATTTAAAGATACATGAATACACAGGAATATATATATATATAGCAACTTACCAAAATATCAGTTTATTGGAGGCAGTG